>CM076095.1:5201034-5457000 GCA_038088585.1 Chrysina gloriosa
AGGAAAGGGAAATAAAATGGAAGACTGTGGAAAGCACGCCCAAAAATAGGAAGAAATGGAGGGAAATGTGGAAAACAGTACCAGAGAGCTAAACTCCCAAATAACTCAACGTCGAACGGTGGAAGTAAGTAAGTATTGTATTCTCTCTGAGAAGCTTCGATAATTTTAATAATATCCACGTAGGAGAAGAGAACTTTCAACATCATGTTCTGAGAAACTTATTGTCAGTTATTTCAGACATTGTTTACAAGACAATCTTTTCAAAACAGATGCTAAGAAGTATTACGAGACTGTAGTTAAAATAAAATATAAGAGAAATAAAATTACCCTTCCCGCACCTTTCGAAAATGAATCCAGATACGTATTTAAGCAACTAAGTTGCCATCATCAGTGGAAAACTGGGAGAATTATTGGCTGGTGATACTGAATTCCCAAGTTTTCAACTGAGGACTTGGGAACTTAGTTGCCGAAATACGTATCTGGAGTTATTTCCGAAAGGTGTGGTAAAGGTAATTTTATTTATTTTATACAGTCATTGGTCATTTGAAAATTTCCCAGGCGGCCTACATCCGAAACTAATTTAATTATTAAAAAATGCATGGACAAGTCAACTTTTGTTTCGAGGAGGCCGTTGCATTTTTATTAGTTTTGGATGTAGACCGCCTGGGGAAGATTTCGAATGAACACACTGTATGAAGTAGATGTTATACAGGTGTTTCACTATTAGACGCATGAACCAAACATTGCCCAGTCACTTTAAAATGATAAAGAAGATAAAGCCTTTCAACCCTTTGGGCTATGGCTAACGTCTTATGACGTTTTTGAAGTTCTATTTGATGAGGTAAACTACTCCTCTTGCTCCCTGTGTTTTAAAGCTTGCTATGAGTCCTGGCAGCCTATGTTATTTTCCTCCATTCTTTCCTGTCCCTTGCTTTTGATCTCCAATCGGTTATCTTCATCACTCTTACGTCTTCCTCGACGGCATCTCTCCATCTCTTCCTTGATCGGCTCTTGCCTCTGGGCCATATGGGAATCCACTGGGTTATCCTTCTTATCATATCCGTTGGTTTCCTTCTCATGATGTGGCCTGCCCATTGGAGCCGTTGAGCTTTAGTGTATCTTATAATATTTTCTCCCCCAAGTTAATCCTCTATTTCTTTGTTAGTTTTCGGTCTTATTACTCCCTGTTCTGTGACGTGCGGCCCTAATATTGCTCTTAAAACTTTTCTTTCTGCTATCTTTAGGTCTTCTTGTTCTTTTTAGTGATTGCTGTAGTCTCCATTGCATACGTGATGACCGGCCTTATTAAAATCTTGTAAATCTTGATCTTGGTTTTCTTCGTTAGTGTTTTGTTTTTCAGTAGTGACCTATTTCGTCCAAACGCCTGTAGTCCTTTTAATATTCTTTGTCCCACCCTCTCTTTCCCATTCCTGTCCATTTTTTACACCTAAGTAGTTGAACGATGAAACTTCCTCAAATTTGTGGTTCTGTGTTCTCAGGTAGCCTCGTGTATTGGTTTCAGTTCTTCCTATCTTCATATATTTTGTTTTAGCTTCATTGATTTCCATACCCAGTTTTCGTGCTTCCCTCTCCAGGCGTTCCAGGACTAGTGTCAATCCTGTTCTTGTGCTACCAATTATTGTGAGATCGTCTGCATACGCTATTATTTGCAATTCATCAACCATTATATTCTTTTTGTCTAATTCGGCTTTTCTAACGGCACTCTCTAAAACTAAATTGAATATTGTTGGAGATAGCGGGTCTCCTTGTTTTACTCCTTTGTTTACTTCGAACGAGTCTGTCGTTGTTCGCATGTATCTCACTTTAGCTTTTGTATTTCTAAGACTCATTCTTACCAGCTCACTCAATTTTTCTGATATTCCCATTGATTTCAATGCCTCTATCATTTCATTCCTGTTGACGGTGTCAAAGGCTGCCCTAAAATCAATGAAGACTAGATGTATTTCTCTGCCATGCTCCCATGTCTTCTGAATTATTTGCTCTACCGTGTGTATAGCATTTATGGTCGATTGATTGGGTCTGAACCCATTTTGATAATCACCAAGGATTTTCTCTGCCTGTTCTTTCAATCGTGTATTTACCAGATTTGCCAGTATTTTGTAAGTGGCGTTTAGCAACGTTATTGGTCTGTAGTTCCTGCAATTTTCTCTATCTCCTTTTTATAGATGGGCACTATTACTCCGGTGCACCATTCTTCGGGCATGCTGTTTTGCTTCCAAATTTCCTTAATCAGATCGCTATATTTAATAAAATTTATGTATATAGGAGCTTTAAAACTCATTTTGCTAAATCTTATTCTGATAAAACCCTCTTATTAATCTATGACTTACACGCCCAACAAATTAGTTTAAAGTTAGTTAGTTGATTCAAAATCGCGTTTTTTCATTTCGAACGAAGCCTCTATTTTTTTATTTCTGTTTAAAACCATCAGCTTTTTAACTTTTTAATTTTCTATTAGTTTCTTATTCCATACTTTTCTCTGCATTATCTTGTTTCTCTTTTTTAATTCGGTAAAACTTGGAACTCCTACAACATCAAAGAAGGGAAACTGCCATCGCTTTCAAGTTCACAAAAGGAGTGCAAGATTCCAACAGGAGGCAAAATAATAGGCGTCACTTTTGTGTTTAGCTTTTCATTTTCAAAATATCCAAAATCTCTTTGTTCACTCAACATAAAATTTAAAAGTTCCGATTTCTTAGAAGCACCTCAAAGACCAAATTTTTGACTACGGGGAAAATTGTTTGAAATTTCCAAAATATCAAAAAAGTCTTAGGAATACCAACATTGTTTCTGCATCCGCTAAATAAAATTATCAAAAATTCTGACAGTAGCCGAAACCAAGAGTGTAGTCCGCTTTGACTGCCCCCTCTCCCCCTAAAAATTGTTTAAAATTTCGAAAATATCCTCTTTCGAAAGCAAAACTTTTCAATTTTCAACCTCTCAAAAATTGGAACCACCATTATCTCTCCGTCAGCAAAACAAGGTTTTTTTAAATGTCTAATCCCCGAAAGCGCCACTGGACCGGTAACGTGGAGTTCGCTTCTTTAGTGCCTAAAGAAATTGTTTGAAATTTTCGAAATATCCAAAATTCAGTCGTTCCCCCGAAACAAAATTTAAAAGTCGTGAAATCCAAAAAAGATAGTAATTGTCATTGCTCTTCCATCCGCTAAACGAGATTATCCAAAATGCTGATAATAACCGAGTTCAGGATTGCAGCTCGATTTTGTAAAGAAATTGCTTAAAATTTGGAAAACGTCAGAAATTGTGTCCTCTTCGAGAAAGCAAAATTTTTAATCTCCAATATCTTAAAAATTGAAACCATCATTACCTCCCGGTCTTTAAAATCGAATCGTGTGAAGTTTTAATAATCCCCCAGAATGGGGACGCAACGGTATCAGGCGTTCCTAACAAAGTTGTTTTGAAATTTTTTAAATTTCCAAAATTGAGTTGTCGTTCGAGAACTCTCTTGTAAAAAATCAAAATTGTCATTCCATCTCCCTCTTTTTGGTTTAAAAATTTAATAATCCCTGAAAGCGTCTTTTAGGCCTTAAAATTTTTTAGGTTTTAAAAATCCCCAAAATTGGGCTATTACATCCAAACAAAACTTTAAACAATACGAAACATTTCCAAAATCCCCAAAATTCGATAGAAGCTATCGCTTCGGGCATCAGAATGTTTGGAAATAGGAACATTAATTACAATATTTGTCTTATTTCTTCAGGTAATTTGATTAATTTGTTTCCTAAATCTTGAATTTTCTTCATCGGGATATGCAGTAAATTGTATTAATACTTTATATGTAACAGAATATCAACCCATAAACAGACGAAATCTTTGGTGAAAAGAAGCTCCATTTGGCGTTAGAATGCGCCAAGAAAAACGCCAATACAGAGAATCCTCACAATTTTTGATCGGTTGGGCTTATGGCTCAGGACAGTTGAATGAGCGCCATTCCTTTTAATTTCGTCAAAGTAGAAAATGAAACACCTACGAGAGGCGGCGAAAATCAAAATTTTCCCATCATTTTTCTCATATCCATCCCGACATATACGCACTTAAAACTCATACTGACACGTAAGCATCCCGATCCCGCGTAGGTATATCTGCAGAAAGGGTCGTGATCGTCATCCCTCGGGATTGTCGTGCACGATCGGCCGCCGCCCTCGTGTCATGCATTTAAATAGCTTCATTAATGAATATCACCAGCCACCTGCGATTTTTTCGCGTCTCTTGCATTCGTCCGGTCCGTTGCGCGGCCCGGTCGAGGGTGTTTCGTGGAACGAGGGAAACTGGCGCGTAAAGGTGGCGGTGGCGGCGGAGGCGGAGGCGGCGACTGCCGTCGAGGCAAAAAAGTGTTGGAAGGAGATGATGCTGCGACGGCGAAGAAGGCGACTGGAGGCGTTATCTTTCGCACAGTCTACGGTGACCTTTACGATGTTTGTTAGATGGAAATCGGTTCCCATTATGGAAATTAATCTCGGGGGTAAGGTGCAAGCGCCGCCGTTCGAGATGAAAAATTCCGACGGGCGTACGGAGAAAAGACGGCGGCGATTTATTTTACTGCGAAATAAGAGTCGAGGCGAATGAGAAAAATCGGATTCTAAGCGGGGGGATATTTTGGGACGTAATGGGGAAATTATGTAGCATCGTAAGGATATTTCAGATCATATTTTCTTGTTCCAAAGGACGTTCGAGGGTAGTCCCGGAAGTACCCGACCTCACGAAGAAGACACCAATAATTTTTGGAAGCAATATCTTTATATCTCAACGAAGTCATCTTCTAGCTCGATACACTTTTCCCAGCGATATCCAATAGCTTCGATATCTTGTTTATAGTGAGAACCGTCGAACTCCTCAAAATAGCCATTAACCGCAGACTTCACCTTCTCATTGGTGGCTAATTTTTCACCACCGAGCCATTTTGACAAGTTCGGAAAGAGAAAATAAGGGGGTTAAATCTGGCGAATAGAGTGTGTAAGCGAGCAATTCGAACTTTAACTTATTGATTTTGATCACTGCGATAACGGATGTGTCAACTGGTGCATTGTCTTGGTGAAACAACGCCAAATGCGACCACTTTTCTCTTAGTTTCATCACTCAAACGCGGCCATAAGTAATGCATAATACTCGCCGTTGATTATTTTCCTTTTTGAAGATAATCAATGATAGTTATCCGACACGCCGATGGAACTGTCTTCGCCTTCTTTGAAACCGATTCTCCCCTTTCAGTCTATTGTCCCGACTGTACTTTCGCCTGAGGTGTGAAGTGATGGACCCATGTTTCATCTATGGTTATGTATCAATGCAAAAATTTGGCCTTCTGCTGCAAAACATCGCCAAACACTCGATTGAAACATCCTCATGACGCTGCTTTTGTTCCATTGTGAGCAAACGCGGCACCCATCTTTCTTAAATTTTCAGTCAATATGCGATGTACAGCCCCTTTTGAAATGCCTATCTTGTCTGCGAGCTCGCGCACTTTCAGTCGACGGGCGTCCAAGACCATTTCGTGGATTGTATTCACCATATCTGACGTGATCATCACTACGATGTCCATCTTGGAAGCTCGTACGGCTTCGTTTAAACTCTGCCACCCAATATTTTAAAAACGTTTAGAAACGTTTTCGGATCATCTTCATCACTGAAAATATAACTAGATAAATGTATAAACAAACATTTGTTTTTTATTCGGGAACTATCAACAAAATAACTAATGACTAGAATTTCTTGATATATAGGATATGTACAAAAATTTTTATATTATAAATAACTGATTTAATGTAAAACGACGTACCTATTCATTTATTGCTTGGGGATTATAGTCTATAACCTCTCAACGATTACATACAGCTTACAACATCTCACACTACGATTACTTTGGGAGCATTTCGTTAAAGGACCTTGTCTTAAAAATAGAGAATAACCCATTTTTGCTATAAACTTTATCAAATATGGCGTGGAATTTAAGAAAAAGGCAACAAGAGGCATTCAATGTAATATAAAAGAAGACAAAACAAGGCAGAAAACAGATTAAATAGGCAAAACAGGGCATTTTGCCTAAAATCCGAGCTTTACTTATGACATAATAGATGATATGCTTCGATTTAACAAAGGCGTTTGACACTATGGACCGAGAAACACTCCGACCGTCTCTTCGACCAGAGTCTGTAACCCAGTGACCTCTCTGCTGCAACCGCCAGTAGCTTATCCAGCGCAAAACAAGATAAGACCGACCCAAACCCCGATGTCCTACGCCGAAGTAACCTATGGTATCTCCAAAAGATCCGAACCTCCTAAAATACCGTGACAACCGGTGCCGAGGAAAAAAGGAGCAGCTCCCACAGTGCTTCAGGATCTCTTCGGTCAGTTTGCAGCGGCCGTGCAGAACTTCAAGCTCACGATTCCCAACAACTTACCGTCGCAGCGTTAAGCCCCAAGAAATGTTTTTATTAATAAAATGATGTTTCATTTCGGGAAATTTTCCCTACCATTTTTCATTAACCTTGAGTAAATGGAAAATGTACAACATTTTTTGCTTCAATTATTAAATTCAAATTGAAAAAATAAAATCTCGCAACTTTTTTTTTCAAAATCTAATTCCAGTGATTATGCCCTCCAACAAAAGCTTTCGAACTTTCGAAGTTCTTCAAGCTGTGACAAGTAGGCTTATCCACTGATGCTTCTTATTCTAAATTATCCCTCACATTCTGAACATGAACAAATTTGTTTGAAATTCACGCCAGCAACATGATAACTAACACTTTTATTTACAGTCTCTTGACTCACACCGTTTATTTTATTTTAACAAGAATATAACAGGCTTTACACTTCGTTTCCTCCTTCTCTAAACCTAACCTCACTTATCCGGTTATTACCGTCTCCTGGTTTGAAGAGAGCACCAAGCGTTTTCCCGCTTGCGTGGGGATATAAAAGAAACAGACTTTTCTGTTTTTATGCCGGTTTATTTAGACAGATAGGCTTGACATATTTTACAATAAAAACAGGCAGATCAAATTACGATGTATTAGCGCTCATTTCAAGGTTATTTTTTTTTAGATAAAAAACTCTCGCAACTTATACTTGTATTATATTATATATCACGCACTTAGCGTGTATTCTATTTCTATTTCTAATATGATTCCAAAGCATTGGAATTGTGTTCCCCACTTTGAAGGAATTAACACAGGTTTGTGGCTAAACGCTTCAAAATACGTTATGCGTGTAATTAAAGATCGAACGATCTGTTCACTTTTAAACCGGGGACGACCGGTCAGGTGCCGAGCAAGTCTACGCTAATATTTCTGTGCTAAACGTTTAGTACATAAGCAGTAATGATGAATACACTGCCTTCTGATATCTTTGATATGTCAGCTGACGCACACAACTTCAATTTACGATCGGGCAAACCATTTTGTGGACTTTTCTGTGTTTTCTGGAACACCTGCCGAATTTGGGCGACCAAAGCGTTCAACATCATCGGTCTTTGTGCGGCCTAGTTTAAAATCAGCAACCCACTTCTGTACCATTTGCCTCGATGGAGGAGAGTCCAAAGAACACTTGGCTGGTCATAGCTTTGCTTGAACCATATTTTTTCCCATTAAAAAGCAATGCCTTCTCAACACAGGGAATTCAGATTTTTTATTGTTTTCAAAATTGCAAAGGTAGCGTCACTAAAACTACTGTAACTTATAAACTAAACGTCAGATTATCATAAAATTCATTTAAAGGTTGGTCGTCCCTAAAAATCATATGAACTTGTCAATAGTGGCGCAATCTATATGTCATCCGGCGAACGTATTGACGTGTTGAATATATTTATAAGATCTTGCTGATATTTGGTCAACCTGCTTTAATTTTCACCTCAAAATTTCCCTCTTAGACCTGCATTCCCTTTCTATCTTATTAACCGCACATCAACTAACACATAATTGGCTACATTCTAGTTGGTGTCATCAAGTTTGTCGGCTTAAACTTCGAGCAAACTTCTTAATAACTTTTTTCACTTCGTGCAACGTTTCCTCACTATCTCATTGATTTCGCATTTGGGCAACAACCGTTTAATCCCGATGTAGTTGGATACTCCCAATGGTACGATTCACGGAACATGCCTAGTTCACCAGAAGGTACACATGAAGGGTTGAAATTACACAATACCGACATCACCCTAAACGTTACACACATGCCGACGACGACGATGACTTCAGGAACCTATACATTTAAGAGATCATCGCCCTCCACGTACGGCACCAGAGGGCCAGATCGTATGTAGATGCGATATACCCAAATACGTACTACGTACATAAATATATCCTGAACATACACACACAACACCCGCCGCCGTATCGTTGAAATTCACCCCGGTTCGGTCAACTGGTCTCTTAGGAGTCAGAGGGTAGTAAATCAAGTAGAAAGAATGAGCACACAAATATTACGTTTTACTGGCTGGAAGGTCATAAAGTTCGTCCCCTTGTTCGCCACTTATTTCTTCGCGTTCTTCCGCTTTCTACGGAGTTCATCGCGTCTCTGTGGAATTTACCACTTTCCGTTTTCTTTTCTTTTTCCCCGCTTTTGGATACAATCATAAAGTGAGAGATATCTAGAGGATGTTTTAATGTTTATCTCGAGACGTCGCGAGAGTGCGACTTCGGTACGAAATTGTTTTCCCTCCCGAATGAAAAAATAAGAACTTAAGGAGAAAGCGAAGGTGCCGAAATAATTTGGTAAATTTGACATTTCGGAAATTGACCTAGTAGTTTCTTTACGGTGAATGTTTAAGAAAAGCAAGCTTATGGTAGAGTTAAAGTTTCACGTTGGATAGCTTTTCACTATTTTAGTAAAGGACTAAGTCAACAACAACGAATACAATCCCTGCTAGAAGACAGGTATAGCTTCTTCAACGAATAACGACGTTAGCAAGGCAACTACAAGCAATACGCCGACAGTACGGCAATCCACACAAGGAGATAACTAAGAAGATCCCCAGCAGTAAAGGTAACTTCAAAAGAGACAGTTGCCAGAAGGGCACTGATAACAAAATGGTAGCCAAACGATAACCAAACGGTAACTAAACCGTAATCAACCAGTAACCAAAACAGCGTTCAGCCCTTAAAACAATAAGATGCAAATTAACATGTAACAACCTTAACGATTGATTGTAAAAGAAGTTGACAATATACAAAAGAATGCATCTATAAATACAGTTGAAGAAATGTTAAAACGATATAAAGAGGTATTTGATGGAAAATTAGAAAAGTATCCGATAGAACATAAAATAAGAATAGACAAAAGCATAACCCCTAAAGTTTTGCCTTCTAGAAGAATACCATTAGTAATTCAAGAAAAGGTAAAAAATAAACTAAAAGAACTAGAAGCAAGAGGTATTATCAAGAAAGTAGATGAGCCAACAGAGTATATAAGCCCTTTGACTATTGTGACTAAACCAAATGGAGATTTACGTTTATGTTTGGACCCAAGAGTTTTCAACCAAGCCATCAACAGAAAATGTTTTTCCTTTCCAACAATAGAAGATATTGCTGTGAACTTGGCGAACAAGAAGGTCTTCACAGTATTGGATATGAAGGATGGGTAGTTATAAGTGCCGTTAGAAGGGAGATGAACAAGATATACGTGTTTCCCTACACCTTTGTAAGATATAAATTTTGCAGGATGCCTTTTGGACTGAAGTCATCTCCGGAAGTATTTCAAGAAATAAACTATGAAATATTTGGACAAATAAGAGCAGTTGGAATATATTTTGATGACTTGATCATAGGTGGGGAAGATGAAGTGGAGCACGAAAGAGGTACTGGAGACTGCATTAAGATATGGAATAAAGTTCAATAAAAATAAGATACAGTTTAAGAAAGCAAGTGTAAAATATATGGATCAAGCGTTTTGTGAAACAGGCATCAGACCTGATGGTGAATATATACAATCAATTTTAAAATGAAGAAGGCCAAAGGATAAGAGAAAATTCCTTAGAATATTAGGTATGGCAAAATTTTTACCAAAATTTATGCCAAATATGCCCCTAACTAGATGTGGTGTATCATGATCACGGACGCATAAACATTATCGCTGTTTAAAAAATTTAAAAGAGTTAATTGTGAAAGCTCCGACATTAGCATACTTTAACCCTAAAGAAGAAATAGTGATACAGTGTGTTGCAAGCAAAAAGGAATGTCATTGGAGGTACACCATATGGTATCGTGGAATCCTTTTTGAGCAATAGATATCAGGTTATGGACATTATTGGAGAAAGATCTATTACGCAACCAATAGCGCGAGGAGTGCCACAGGGATCTATTTTAGGACCTTTGCTCTTTGTGTTATATGAAAATGACCTCGTTTGCGACACAACAAGCGAACAGTGCTGCCTATATGCATATGATACATCATGTCTTGTGGTTGGGAAAACTGAAAAGGAACTAGCAAAATACCACTCGACAGTAATTGTACTTTGATCTCGGAAGGAAGTTGTAGCTACGTGTCCTAGTTTCGAAACAAATGCTGCGGCAATCTTTTTCGATACACTGCGGGTAACAGCAGATTAGTGATTACTTTCAGGTTCCTACAAATAAATTCATGAATCGTCACCACTCAGGATGCTGTGGAGTTCTAACATGCATCCCTATTCGTTTGTCATGAGTAGAAAACTTTGGTTTTCAACTCCTTGTAGTTATACTTACATTAGTCGTTATTTAATAAAGATTTGAATTCTGGTAGCAAACCATTTACAAATAATCAAGGTTCTTAAGGTAATTATTAAGCTAAAGGAGAAAGTAGATACATTCCAGAAACTTGTGCTAACCCCAATAGTACCTTTCACGGAACTGTTGTGCGTTGTTCACATATTTAGGAGAAATAGATATCATTGTTATGGGTAGCAAAATATGTTAATAGCAAAAATCCGAGGGGTCATTAAACCAAGCAAGATCGTGGTTTCGGAGTAACGATCTCTTACTAAAACGAGAATACAACACAACACACACAATTTTGTGCAAAAAACAACAAGCATGGAGTAAAATCCAGTGTCTAGGCATCACGTTACACAGGAAACTGAGTTGGAACTATCATGTATCCAATCTAGCTAAAAAATTGACATTTGCTGTATACATATAACAAGGTTAATTAATAGAGCAATGCACGGGGCTGGCAGAATTGCCTACTTTTCTAGCTTTTATAGCAAATTAAATTATGGAATTTTACTCTGGGGAACCTGCAGAAAGAATTTTTCGGCTCCAGAAAAAGTAGTGCGGGCACTTTGCAACTTAAGATATAGTGTCAGCTGCAATGAAAGAAAAGATACTTACAGTAGCATGCATTTATATATTCACAACGATAAAGTACATGCACTAACATCGAGGAAACTTCGTGACCAACGGAGATCATCACGAATATGACACGAGAAAAAGATATGAGATGCAAATCCCATGCCATCGTTTGTAAACAAGCCAGAGCAGTGTAAATTACTGGGGCCCAAAAATATATAACAAAATCCAGATTAGTTAATCGTTTTTATTCCATAGACGAATTTTGTAACTCTGAATGGAGCCATGTTTTTATAGTATCTGCTTATTTGTTAGTACATGTGTTTGTATTTGTATATATGTATATTGTACTGAGAATTTAGTTAATTTCTTAAACAAAATTGCACCGGCCTAGCTCTTAATTAATGATATAAACAGCATAAATTACAACAAATTATATTTATAAATTTTGAGAAATATTTAACATAAAATCAAAATAATTACCTAGTCTTGTGTGTGTGTGTAAGTGTAATTTCTTTTATTCGATGATGGTTCTTCCTATATCTCCTCTCTTAACTTCTATTCTCGATGCACCTTTAATTTCTATGGATTCTTCCCCTTCTTCTCCGGTATAATGAGGTTCTTTTATTTACTGGTATTTCTTCTTAAAATCCTTTTATTCCAAATATATTTATCGACTTATTTGTTGACTTATTTATCTTGTCAATTTTCTTCGTCGTTAACCAAACAAACTTTTTATTTCTTTTGGAAACCAGGACTACACTGCTTTATTTCTAAGTTTTTCACGAAACGAAAACTTTAATTCAACTTGACTCCAGTTCATCCAGGTATATCGCCGTTATAGGAACCTGTATTGAATGTCGATGTATCCTTGGTTATTATCCAGTAATTTTTTATGAATTCATGTAATGTAAAAGTGTTGTATGTATGTATCTGAATGTTAACAATGCTTTTCTGTCTATTAACCGATGCTTTTTATAATAATTAATAATTTTATTTCTAGTGACATTTGTTTCTCCTATTAAACGTCTCTGGCTGGAGTTAATATAAGAAGCTGACACCCGTAGGGTAATAGAATGCTCAAAAGGTGGTGGGCGTGGTGTCGAAAAGGTATAAATAGAATCCCAATACTACCCAAATTTGCACAAGAACATCCAAACTCCCAACATTTACTGTGACTTTTAATATACTACAATAGTCATATATTTTTATCATATTTCGACTTTCGTGCAATGTTTTTAATATGTCGAATAAAATTTATTATTATCATTATTAAACCATGGTTTTGAGGTACCAACTTCAGAGTAGACAAAATCTTGCGAGAATTGGTTTGAACGCATGCAAAAGTGTATGAATCTTGAAGGCGAATATAGTAGAAAGCCATAAAACAGTTTGTTCCAAAAATTTTCTTCTTTCCTAGTCTTTGTAACAATTTAAAAGGCTTCCTTCGTAAAATCCTTCGATAGCGAGAATTGCCTCATCGACGTATGTCCATACACACATACCTATCAATCCCCGGGAACCTGACCGTAATTTTCTGTTCATCGCCGAACCGCTTGAATTTTTGATAAATTGCCCATCATCAATTATCGCTTACAGTTACTGCATATTACATGTGCACGGTACATATAACCGGGCGCAAAGAGCTCGCCCTTTTCGATCTTCCGCACGTCTAGTTGGACGTTTGAAAAATGCAACCCCGTAGCACACACCGTACCCAGTCCGGGACTCCCCGGCTAAAGTGTACCCATGTGCAACAACGCTCGTTCGCTATCTTGAAGAGCATTTGTGAAACGAGAAGGGGGCGAGATAACCACCCCCGAGGGTGCACTACCGTCGCAGGAAAGCGGCAGCATTCGCCGGCCGATACCATCTGTGTTAACGCCCGATTGCCACTACTGATACTATTTTAATGCCAATTTGATTTATTCCCAGATTTAGATTTCGATCTGAACATGTTACGAATGCGTGCGTATGTGTACGTACGTCTGCGTTAGCGCGGGCTTTTTCCGTCGTCCGTTCGTCCTGTTTATCAATGCGGGGAAGAATTGATGCGATACATTTGTTTTCCAGTCAGATTTGATATGACTTTCGTTGGCATGAAGTTTCAGACAGGACATTATTTATTGCTCGTCCTTGTCGAAGATGCTTTTCGGGAAAAATATATGCAGGTGTGTACCATTTCAAGGATAAATGAGAAATCTATTCTGCTTTTACATGCGAATGCTTTCTTCTCGTGAGCTCTCAGCTAGAAGGTAGTTTTTTAATAGGATTACCTATTTTTACAAATTGTATGCCTGAATTCAAACACATTTCCAGAATCCAACTAATTGTAAGATGAAAACTTTTTGCCGTGAAGCCCCAGCTATCATGGTTTCTTCCATGGACCTAGAACCCGCAGCTGACCAATCCTATTGGACAATTGGATAAGAAATGCGAGGGATGAGCTAAATTTAGTAATAATAAAAAATCTAGTGGGCTGTGAAAAACCATCACGCAGTATTTAGCAGCGAACTATGAAAAAGGTTATGTATATACGTGGTATTCTTCAGAAGTACGGGCTTAGTACATGCAATTAAAATAGAAGGACAAAAGACAGTTACAACTAAGTGATACACTGAAAAATCTTTGCCTGAACTGTTCAATAGGATACAAAGCAAGGGAAATATGCTCCACGTCATGACAATGCATCGTCCCATACGGCAGTTTTAACTCTTCAGTTTATGGCTGAAAAAAATTTTTTAATAATAGAACATCCGCCATACACATCTGATTTAGCAATGTTTGATTTTTGTATATTTTTTGGGCTTAAACGAAATTTGGAGGGTAGAAGGTTTTCGTCTGAAGGAGAGATTGATACCGCAGTTCTGGTTTGTTTTGAAGTTATTCCGAAAGCAGATCGGTTGGGAGCTTTTAAACAATGGAAAGAATGGTCTCGCGCAGGTGTCTCTAAACTGGCCCGCGGGCCAAATCCGGCCCGCCAGTGTCATCAATCCGGCCCGCGACAGCTAATAGCTTGTGCTTAATTAGAAAATTACTTTTACTATTCGCCGAGTGGCCGAATTTCGTAATTGAACTCTCATATGTACGAACATCTAACACCCGGGCTTACATAGAGCTTCTATAGAAACGAAAACTACTTCACACAGTCGCACTGATGAGCGGTATGACCGCAAAACGCGCGTGTGCGAATAGTGAAAGTAGTTTTCTAATTAAGCACAATTTTCCCACGGCGGGCTAGCCGAGTGCGCGATTGTAGCTACTACAGGAGTTTGTGGCAAAACAAGTTGTCTACTTCTGTAGAATCAAATAGCTGTAAAAATGCGCAATTAGTACATTATGGCCGAATTTCGTAATTGAACTCTCATATGTACGAACATCTAACAGCTAATAGCTTATTGTTGTTGTGATAAGTTGGATAAAAAAACACAAAATGATAATAACTCGGATTTATTTACTTGCTAGGTAAAGCTTAATGACAAGTATAATACGCAGAAAACTCACTGAAGTAATCAGTATGGCCCCAAGGCTGAAAAGTTTGGAGACCCTTGGTCTAGCGTATCATTGCTGAAGGAAATTACTTTGAGCATATTTAAAATGAAATCCCAGAGAAATATTAACCGTGTTTTTTATTCTCAATCGTTTCAGCTTATCCCTCGTATGAGAATAGCTAAAAGCAGTAGATGTGCGGGAGGGCTAAACCAAATTTTGAGGTCCAAAGAGACCTCCGGAGCAACCAGAATAAGAATATACAAAACCATCTTACGTCGAATTCTTACTTATATTCGTGAAGCACGGCTGATGAACAAAAGGAACCAGAACAAATTAGAAGTATGAGAGGGAAAATCCTAAGAATGATATTGGGAGGAAGGATTGAGAAGACGAAACAATGAAAGGCTGTACCAACTGTATGACAGCTCATGTATTTCAGAGTTTATTAAAGCAAGACTTTTGCAATGAGACTGAGAATAGACAGTAGTAAAGTGGTGAAGAATATAGAGTGGAATACACCGGAGGGAAAACGGAGAAGAGCTAGACCGAGAATTAAGTGGAGAGAGGCGGTACTGAAAGATAAAGGGAAGGATGGAGAAGAATTACACACCAATGGGCCAAAAGGGCATGTTAAAGCTATTATATATAAATAAGACGGCACGAGCTTTGTACATAAAGAATAATTGCTCACACATTCTCAAAAAATGGAGGACATATTAGAATCTATAATGTAATGGTAAATGTGAGGCGATAGCGATGCCATCTACTAGACTACAAAAGAATTAAATTACTAAAAGCACATTTCGAGAGATGTCGCAAGCGCTATCAACGTTGAGGCGCTTATTTAAACCTATTTCTTTGGAGCAGCAAAAAGTGATAGTGTTAAAGTACTAATGTTTATCACTTCTGTGGGAGACAAAGCGTGATAGTTATATAACCGCATTAATATATCGGTAAAACAACAAGACACACAGACAGAAGTTTGATGAAGTAATTAAGGCATTCACTACTCATTGCGGGCATTCACTACTCTTTGCGAGCATTGTAAGTCAACCGTGCTGAATCGATTACAGTTTTTCAATAGAATGCTGCAGGAAGGTGGCGGGTTGAAAAACGTACAGCATGGCTAAAGCCCTTGGTCATGGTCCAGAAGAAAAATATAAAACCGTGTTTGGATAAGACGGTTTGGAACGAGCCCATTCAGCGAAAACATTTTCAAATTCCTACAGCAGATGAAATAGCTAGTAAATTGTGCAATAGAAAGTATTTTCCCTGCTAGACATGAAAGATGCCTACTTCCAAGTGAAGATTGATAAAGAATCTGCAAAGTTGTGTACTTTTGGAACACCTCCTTGAAGGTATCGCTTTGTAAGACATTCCCTCACGATAGAAGTATTTCAGCGGAAGAATTTTTGGAGATATAGATAGATTCGGAATCTAGTTTGAAGACTTGATTATAACAGGTGCGATAGAGTCAGAATTTACGATAAGAATTTGCGGCTAGTACTAGATCGAGCTGTAAAATGTAATGTTAAGTTTAATAACGACAAAGTTCAGTTTAAATCTAAACAAGTAAAATTTTTGGGGCAGGTATTTTTCAAATACGGTATCTATACTACTGAATCTTATGTTAATGCAATAGTTTACGTTACAATATAATATAATATATTAAATGTAGAAGACTCTCTATAAACGACCTAATAATAAAAAATTAGGTTCGTTAATGGGCAGTTAACAGGTAACCGTGCAAAAGCCTACAAAGTAAGCACAATTTGCATATGCCAATAATCCTGTAAGAAATGTTGACTATGTCAATCGCAAAACGCAACTGCAGACTAATTAGTTTCGTCCTCATTAGGACTCGTCAGTACAGTATATCTTTCTGCGAGTGACACAGTGAACATTTCCAGGTGATACGTCGAAATCTCGGCGAGATGGATACGGTCAAAATAATGACCCCATCTTCCGAGCAGGATGATGATATATTATATTATATTATATTGTATTGTATTATATTTTATTAAATTTTGGCTCTCGAAAACACGATCGCTATTTTCATTCGTCGCTGAACGCGATGTTACCGGGTATGCCAATACATCTCCTGCTCGGAAGATGGGGTCATTATTTTGACCGTATCCATCTCGCCGAGATTTCGACGTATCACCTGGAAATGTTCACTGTGTCACTCGCAGAACGATATACTGTACTGACGAGTCCTAATGAGGACGAAACTAATTAGTCTGCAGTTGCGTTTTGCGATTGACATAGTCAACATTTCCTACAGGATTATATTAGCATATGCAAATTGTGCTTACTTTGTAGGCTTTTGCACGGTCACCTGTTAACTGCCCATTAACGAACCTAATTTTTTATTATTAGGTCGTTTATAGAGAGTTTTCTACATTTAATATATTATATTATATTATATTGTATTGTATTATATTTTATTAAATTTTGGCTCTCGAAAACACGATCGCTATTTTCAATAGTTCACGTGCCAAAAACCATCAAATAGATCTGATTTATGAAGACTGTTAGATATGGGTAAATATTTGGAAAAATTTATACCTAATATATCAAAACTAGCCGCTCCGTTCAGATATCCAACACGTAACTACTCTGATTGAGTCTGGAGTCAAGTGCAGGAAAGTGCAGTAGTACAATTAAAACATTTATTGACATGGGCCCCTATTTTGTCATTTCTTAAATCTATCTTTGCCTATTGAAATAGAAACAGATGCTTCCAAAGATGGCTTAAGAGCATATATTTCACAAGATGGTCATCCGACCGCATTTTCTACACGTACTTTGTCCAAGAGCGAAAGAAATAGAAAAATAATTACTCGCCATCGTGTTTAGTTGTAAAAAAATTATTATTTCATATATGGTAGGAATAATATTAAAGTTTGCTCTAATCACAAACCGCTAGAACCAATATTTAAGAAGAATTTGGCGTCAGTGCCTTCACGGTTACAACGAATGTTATTGAAAGTATTACGATTTAAAGGTAACATACATATAAACCTTTATATTGTAGACACTCTATCACCTGCATTTTTAAATGGTGATCCTGAAATGGTATTTGCAGTCCATTCACTTGTAAGATATTTACCAATGTCTAATAAAAAAAAATGCCAGTCTAAGAAAGCTACTGTTCAAGATTCTGAACTTCAAACAATAGTACAGGGTGCAAAGACTGGGTGGCCAGAAAATCAAAATGAAATTCCTATGATTTTCCGTGGTTTCTATAAATTGATAGACTATCTTTGTATTTTAAATGGACTGTTATTTTACAATAGTAAACTAGTTGTACCACTAAAGTCGAGAAACGAAATATTAATTAAGTTACATATAGGTCATATGAGAATGGAAAAGACTAAGGCTCGAACAAGACAAATTTTCTATTGGCCTTTACTAAACCAGTACATTTAAAATTTTCTTAGGAAGTGTCAAATTTACCGAACTTTTTTTTTAGGAAGAATCCCAAAGAAGATTTGTTACCGTACCTTATACTAGAAAGACCATGGGAAAGAATAGGAACGGATATATTTCCATACGCGAATCATTCGTAGCTTGTAGTGATGATACTATACTAAAACTAAAATCTATTATTTCTAAATATGGTAGTCCAGACATTTTGATTGGTGAAAATATCGCGTTTGATAGTTTTTCATTTAAGGATCTTGCTAGATTACAACAATCAGCAATCCTAACTACCCACAATCAAATGGCTTATTGTTAGCTGAACAGGCCGTTGGTACTACTAAAAGTTTACTGAAAAAATCGTTAGAGAAGAACAAGCGGATATTTTAGGGGATGTTACAGTATCGGCATTCTTCTTTAAAATATATGAATTAGCAACTCGCCAGCACAACTACTTATGGGTTGTATTTGGAAAACTAAAATACCGCTCTGTGCAGATCCATTGAAACTTATTTTATGTGAAAATGTGACAGAAGAATTACAATATAAACAAAATTAATATAAGCATTATTATGGTAACTGCGTATGACCTCAAGCATTTGGAGCCCAAATAAATGTTACTCTTTACAATATTGTTGGAAATGATCTTGATAATGATAAACATCATTATTTTCATATCATATATCAAATAATGGGGCTCATTCTGAATTGAAGAAGTCCGTTGAAGGTTCTCAGTTCAATTTAGAACGTGATAATGTAACCTCTCCTGCATGTAAATCTAGGTATGGACGTTTAATTGGGAAGCCGAATAAACTAGATTTGTAGGTATTATACTAGGAGGAGAGATGTGTCATAGGTTGGTAAAAAAGTCAATTAACGCTGTCATTTACACCTCAAAATATACGCAGTTTTATGCACATTTCGATACACTTTTTGGGAGCCAATTTCAAAGTTGCAAAAGTGGACGAATTTTTTTTTCGAATCATCTATGTTTTATCTGTCTACTGACACAGACATTTTTTTTTTATTTTTTTTTCTTTTAAATAACGTTTGGGCAATTAAGAACGTACAACTCGATTTAACATCAAACTTTTCAAATAATATTAACAGAAATATAAATATTGAAAATATCTCCACGTTGGTAGCTTGATGTGACCACTCTCTTTCATATGCCACTTGTAAAAATTTTCCAAATTGTCTATGAACTCCGAAATAATGTAACAAAATTATTACAATAATCGGTATTTTTCAATACTGTAAAATGGCATGTAGGCAACACAAATAGCTCACTACCGGTAGAAAAATAAATGCAAGATTCTTTGTGCGTCATATTCCTAGCTACACAAAAGATAATGGATTTTATTACGGGAAACGTTGTGGACGGAATTCAACAGAAATAACCAAATGTGAATTATTATTGGAACTATTCATGGAAATGTTTTTGGCATATATACTTAGTAATATCATGAATAAATCAATTTATAGTATACAAAATTCTTGGGAATTAGTAGATTTTTATTTATGTATGTACCAAATTTAGTGTAGATGTAGTTTCCTTATTTACAAATATCCCGACTGAATTAGCAATTACAATAATAGACAATAAATAAGAGTTGATTTCAGATTTCACAGATTTATCGACAGATGATTTTATTGACATATTCTTAGATGTCTATAATGACTAGAGAGTATAATAGTGAGCAGGTAATAAATAGTAAACAAATAGTACAATAGGTATAGAGGTAACCCAGTACAGATAAACTATGAGTGGAACACATGCAAAATTAAAAGAAGTATAGCTCGTTTCAACTTATTTTATTTTGACTAAAGTGTTTACAGATTTACAGCCCCTCCTGCGGTGGAAGCTTTATGGACGGTCTGCTTATCGCACTCTTATCCCACAGAGTAAACATAATATACTAACACAAATATATCTGTTGACTATTGGTAAAATATAGAATTTTTAAATATAGATATTACGTAATTCCTGGCCTCTAACTTTACGGGGATCGATTAATTCCGGCAAGAGTGCCCTTTTATAAAAAGTGATAAGTTTGGCAAGTTGCTTCTTCAAAAAATGTTCATCTTTGTATAGAGTTTGATAAAACAACCCTTTTGGCGTCCATACAACAAAGTAACATTTATTTTTATTGGTTATGTTCAATTGACCTTGTACTTGGTGCATGTAGCTGTGATTATTGTTTAATAGCAGGCCACTGCTGTTATCAATAATGGCGTCGTCACCTACTAAGCCATCAGGAGATGCAGCTAAAAACGGATATTTCTGGTCTATAAAAAGACCACAGCTTCTTATTTCTAAGCCAGAAATTTTCTCAAATTCGGCCCATGCTTTCATTTTGTATGCCGTACTGAGTTGCCACAGACCCAAAAAAGTCTTGATAAAGTAGAGCCTTTACTGTGTTCGCTGTTGAAGTGGTTTTTCTTCGTTTTGCAACTTTACTTTACAAAATTGGATGCAGTTCATCGTTTGATCCTCGTCGTTTTCCATAAAGTGTTGTCTCTTTGGCCTACAGTTAATTTCTGGATTTCTTCTGGTTTTTCACTTGTCAATTTCTCAAGGAATGTTGCTTCTTTTTCCGAATAGGTCGCAATCTCCATATCGCCAACATTGGCATTTCTTTCAACTACCTTTTTACGCTCTGCTAAACGCGCCCGTTTCAACTGTTTCTTATGACTTTTTGGTCTGGACAAATAAGCACCACGTTTGCGATTTCCCATTTTTTTTTAAAATTCAAATGTAATAATAAAAATTACGAACAATCAAGACTGAACGAAAATTTGCAAATGAAGTTATAGATAAACAACTTGCGAGTTTATACTTCAGTTTTCCTACAGTAATACTAATTGGTAATTTGAGGAGGGGCTACAGCAAACACCAATCGCGGATACGCATCCCACTAATTACATTTTTCGATGAAGCTAATATGGTAATCCTACTCACGATTATTGTCTCCATTTATCCATATGATATCCATAGTTCATGATACATATAAAGAAATAGAAGTATTTTTTTCCAATAATATTTACAATTTCAAAAAATATTTATCAATTACGTACATATTGCTTTAAAATATGGATTAACGATTTTATCTATAGGTTCATAACTTTCGAAGAAGTTCATAGGTGCCAATCTGTATGCTGCTGGCGATCAAGCTTTATTTAATAATTTAATAGAACAAAATTCCTGTTTTACTTGCTGTAGTACTACACTAAATGCATCTTAAAAAGGATAAATTTACTTTCATAACTTGCCGGCTGTTTGTCCAACACGAAAGACGTGATGTATTCATTGAGTGCAAAACGAGATTTTTTAATCAAAACAGACCGTGTTGAAAGTATATTAGGTCAGGGCACGTGTAATGTAGCAGAACCATTGAATTAGAGAAAATAGTAGAAGGCGCACGATAATGCGCTTATCAATGAAAACCGTGCCCTTCTATTGGAAGAGTGTAGGTGTATACACAGAGGTGGTTTGGTGGTTTGTAGCTTTCTCTTGCTCGTTGGCTCTTACGAGTCTGTCAAACAACGCGTTGGTTTCTTTAACAACATTTATCGTTTAATAGTGAAATCTTCCTATCAGAAACGGTACAAACATCCATTATATTTGAACAAAATAGATTATTACGTAGCCATATATCAAAACAGTTTTTTGCAACATAATAGAAATACATTTGCTATAGATTTCTTGATGAATCTATACAGTTAAAAATTTGGCACTTGAATTTTTAACGCCGGTCGACAATCCAGGTATTTTTTAATATATGTGCTCGCAAGACCACTTGAAATTATTTTTTTGTGTATTAGAGCTTGCGGAGGATGGGATAATAATCCGAATGGTTTACTGTTGGGCCCTTAGAAAATTATTGTTCAGCAACGTTGTGCCACTAAGTATAAATGGTAACTGCACCAATAATGACTAGGATACAATACCGATTTTTGACCTTGGACTTTCAGAATGAGATATTGCAGTCTTTCCACATTTCAAAAGTCACATTGCTAATGAAACTATTACAGACGGACATAATTATTCATTATTAGATATTAATTATTATAGAAATTTGACTAAATTTGTTTGTAACGCATTATATTTTCTGCCTAGAGTTATTTTGAAATCGTCATATTTTCAGAGAAATCCTTCAGAGCGGAAGTTATTTCGAGACACATGCAAAGATCCTTATTTAAAAAGGATTTAGGAAAAGGATTTAGTTCGACAGCAATTCGTAACTGAAATAAAAACATTATTTTATCCTTCACATCGAGGTGTCGATATTTCATATTATATATTTCATAGTATTTACTTATACTTATATCTTATATCTTATGTCTACAGTAGGTACAAATGGCCTATTTTTTTATATCTTGTAAATAGTTAATATTTATATTTGCCTTGTATTCCCTTTCAATATTTTTGAATGAGTCAAACACGGATAGCCATCCCGTCCACTATGTTTATCCGTGCGTTATTGAAAATGAGCGTAATGTCACATTTTGTTATTAGGCAACTTAATATACAAAAATTAGAAATTTATTTTAGGTAAAGTCCAGTCTTAAGCGTAGTGTTGATGGAAAACCCAAGGGACGAGGAATTTATGTAGGAGACTGTTATTCACAAATATACTGGAAAAAATTTGTCGTGATAGTAATGTTTATTTCTAAAGGTAAGTGTCCACTTGAGACAAAATAGTCTCGAGAGTAGTCTCGAGACTCGACTCGCAAATGGATATGGGCCTGAGAGCAGTCTCGGAGACAAGTCCAAACACGTCTCAGCGAGCACAGCGATCACAAATGGACATATCTATTCCGGCTTTCGAGACTCAGTCGCAAGTCTTCCATCACTGTTGGAAGACTTTTTTAACCCTCTTTGTGTTCAAATTTATTTTTAAAAATTCTAAAACGTTTTTTTCAAAATGAGTAATGATAAAAGAGAATGGACTGATGATGAAGTGACAAATTTAATTCAACTGTATGAATAACACGAGTTTTTATGGAATGTTAAACATACGTTGTATAGGAATCGCGATAAGAAAATGAGTATGTTTGACGAATTTGCAACAAAATTTAAGCACTGTGATTGTGCTGAAGTTCAGCGGAAGATCCATAACTTGGGAAACCAGGTATGTACCTATACATATTGAATTAAATTAAACACAAATAATATAATTATATAAATATAATTATGTTGATAGTATCAGTTATAAATGTACAGACACTGACAATTTTTCATCAGCTATCTCACGAAATGCAAAAAATTAAGAAACTGAAGAGTGGAGATGGTGAAGAGGACAGATACCAGAGCAAATGGAAGTTTTTCTCTGCACTACAGTTCATTATACCCAGCTTCACCCCAACAAAAACTTCGCCAAACATTGTGAGTTTAATTCTGAATTTCTATTATCTTCCTTTCCTAAGTATAATTATGTTTATCGTAATAGGAAATAAATTTACTAATTAATTGACATCATAATTGTGAGTTTATTTTTGGTGTAGGGAAGAGTTGGAAGCGTTTTTATTTCACATGAAATCAAAGCTTCATTTATTCAGGATATAAATCGATACTGCCACTGAACTTCACCAACAGTTGACATGAAATATTCTCTAAATTCATCCCTCACATCTTTTTGGGAGACTGTATAATTTCGATGTTGGCCCCTCTGTAATGGAAACAATGCTTTGATTGATTCAGCCTTTACTTGATGAAACTCCATAATTAACTTAGGAACAAATACACAATTTTAGAATTTCACTACTTTTAATTTTACCAACTACTATGACATGTTTCGCCACACAGTGGCTTCTTCAGATAGAACTAATACTGTGTTGATTTTACAAGGAAGACAACCATCTATACATACATACATACACCTAAACAAATTGTATATCGTCAATGTCTAAAATAATAATGATTGTTAAATTGGAATGGACACTCATATAATCTCCTATTTAGACAAATTTTAATTTAACAGAGGTGAGTTATTAATGTCTATTTGATCATTTAGTAGATAGCCTGTATACTTATATCTATTTATTTCTAATGATTCCAATAAATTAAGTTTCCATCCCTTGTTCTCTACATGTAATACTTCAAATTGGTTGTTGAAATTATGGTGTTCTTCTATTAAATGGTTAGCATACGTGGAATCTTGTTTCTTATTGTTGAAAGCTGATAAGTGTTCCGAGATCCTCTTGTCGAAGGTCCTTCCTGTTTGTCCTATATATAGCTTCGGGCAACTACTACACGTCAGCTTATAGACACCCGATTTTTTGTTTTTAGGGATTTTGTCCTTATGATTCAAGATGTATTTCGATAAGTTGTTATTCGTTTTAAATGCTACTTTTATGTTATTTTTCTTTAGAAATTTTGAAATGTTATCACTTAGGAAACATGTCATAGTACTTGGTAAAATTAAAAGTAGTGAAATTCTAAAATTGTGTATTTGTTCCTAAGGAAACAATGCTCCTTCCAGTAGAGGTTCATTTCGCCATTCGCCATCTATAGTTTCATGAGTACTGTGATGTTCATAATCAACTGAGCCATGGCACAGATAATAAGTTGATGTAGAAATTAAAAAGTTATGCAAAGCACATATTGCCAGAGTAACATTTCTTACTTTATGAGGTTCTAAATTTATTGGTTTTCGGAGAACTCTGAATTTACTAGACATAATGCCAAATACATTTTCTATAATACGTCGAGCCCTGCTTAGTCGGTAATTGAATATTCTGTTTGGTGCAGGTTGATTTCGGTACCCGTAAGACTTTAATATGTATGATGTCATAGCAAAGGCATCGTCAGCTACCATTATGTACGGAACTGGTAAAAGTCTTTGCGGCAGTTCTTCGGGTTCCGGAAGCGGTAACTCCTTGCTTTCCAAAGCATTGTGTAAGGAGCAGTTAGAAAAGACACCTTCATCGGAAATTCTACCGTTACATCCAGCATCGACATAAATTAGTTTATAATTGGCATCTGCAACTGCCATCAAAACGATGCTGTGTGTTTGCTTATAGTTGTAGTGGAGGCTTCCACAGTTCGCAGGTGCAACCATTGTAATATGCTTGCCGTCAATAGCCCCGAAGCAATGTGGAAACTACCATTTTAGTGCAAACTGACGTGCATATTCTTTCAATTCTTCCGCAGTTGAAGGTGCCTGAAAAAATTTACAATTTTTATCTATGATTTTTAGGCACGACCGTAAAGGGAGTGATTTATTAAATATACGGTTGCTCGCATGTGCTATATTAGTTAGGTTATTTTGCAGCATAACACAGAGGATATCTCGGATGAGCAAACAGCTGAGCCGATAACAATGAAAAGAAAAATCACTTCCAAAAAACAACCACAAACCCAAGAAGATGACGTTATAAAGGAAGCATTAGAAATTATGAGACAGACGAAAGATGATTATGATCGCTTTGGAGAATATGTAGCAATGGAATTGAGGAATTTAAAATCACATTATTACAGGGGGCAATTAAAGAGTGTTATTCGTAAAGCAATAGTAGAATATTCTGATCTGGATGAAAGAGCCTACTGGTCCGGTGTACCATCCTCTTCAAATTCAAATGCTATACCTTCTCCAAGTGCAACACCAAGCCCTGTTGACAACAACTTTCTTCCGCCATCTTCTGCTAATAGCCAGACGCAAACAGCCCAAGATTTTTACAATTCGTTTCACTTATCAAATTTGTAGAATGTATACGTTTTTCAGATTCTTTTTTATAAATAAATATCAATCAATTTTTGATTTTGAATTTGCTTTACATACCTTACAATATTCTTCTTTTAAATTATCATAAATGGCTTGACATACTTGGCAAACTATTCTTCCAATTGTACATGGTGGTAAACGGAAAAGGTACTGCAGACTGCAGTAAGAATCTCCTGATAATTTATAGGTATGTATATTAAGAAAGTACAATTTTCAAGAGATTTGCACAGGAGAATACAGTATTCAGATTAAAAAGGTTATTATAACAATCAATGCGTACCTGCAGCCAGAAAACGGAGTGTGACCATTAACCTGTCATGAACAGAAACTGCATCGCGCAATTTTGTATTTTGCTTAACAATCCGGTGTTTCACCAAATCTAGAACCTGTTCAAATTGCACTGCAGACATCCGAATAAAATTTCGAAACTGTTGTGCGTCTTCCAACCTCAACTCATTTACAAGTGTGGAACAAGCTCCAAATTGATTTCGCCGATCCACCCATTTCCTCACCCAACACTCCCTTTTTCTTTCACTTTTCGCTTTTTGGCAATTTTGTATGCCACAATGAAAACTAGCGCCTGACGCGAATCCATTTAGGGAAAAAGATATAATTACCAACTCGCGATCAAATCACAACTGAGTGGACTCTCAAGTGGACATAAATCTTCCTGGTCTCGAGACTAAAGTGTCTGTCGAGTCTCAGAAAGCTGTCTCCAGACCTCAAGTGATCTCAGATGAACAACACCTTGAAATTGGTCTCGAGACTTTCTCTCGAGATTTTGTCTCAAGTGGACACTTAGCATTACAAGATGCGCAATTTTCACGGCTCAATTTACATCATTTAATCCCTCAAGAAATAACCACCTGAACGAAACAAGTTGTCGTATAAGGAGTTATAACAGGCTCTGCGAAAATTGAACGAAACGCTATTGGCTGTGAGGAAACGTTTTGGCGGTTGAGACTGTGAGCAATCAAGAGAGATGGTACGCGCCGGATGATAATAATCTTCTGGAACTAGTGGATTATCAGATCTTTGAGCCGTAATACAACTATCAGTAGAGTTCAGATTACAAAGTACAAAATCAAGTAGCAATAAGAAGGAATGGAGAATTATACCCAACCAAGCCATAGCCTTATATGGTCTGTAGTGCAGATGCATATAACACTCTGACCAGTGCCGATTTTAGGTCCAGATCCACAGGAGTGAGGCGCCTCACGCTCTATCTTGTTCCATCTCTTTGTCACAATAATATTCTTTATTTGCTTTCTCCCGCACTCCCGCGATTTCAGACCCAAGTTGTACATTGGCCAATAATGTATGTGTATCTATAAAGAAAGCACTTTTCTTCGATAAGTCGGGCCTTCAACTTATACCCTTGAAAATGACACCGAAGTAACATAAATCATAATCAATTCCCAATAATAATTTTCGCGCGCGCACGAACCTTCCGAAATATCGCATGCGTTTTACATACGTATATAAATGTAAATGACACATTATCATTCAACCCGCCAAATCCCATTATTCCGCAAGCGTGTCGAAACCCACCCTAAACAATTTTTCCGCGTTCGAACGTGACGCAACCACCCTCGCCGGCGACGCCGACCAAACCCCAAAAAGCTCGCGCTCGTATACGTGAGAGGAGAGGACGAAATTGACTGGTAATGGTGATTTCGACCGCTAATTTTGTTATTTGACGGAACTCGCCTCCGACGACTTCGGGCACTAATCAAGTTAGAGTATGCTAGAAAAAACACGCGGGGGCACTGGCGAAATCCACCCCTAAATCGTGAGGTTATAAGATCCAAACGGGCTCCCGGTTCGGCGCGTAGAACGACCGAGGGACTCCCAAGTAATAGGCAATTCTGTTTATTGCGTTGCGAATATTTCTAATCGAATATTTGGCGCATGATATGCCGATTGGGACGCGGACGATGGAATGATGGAGTACGTACGAATGTATTCATTAGAATCGGGAAAAGAACGACGTGTATACGATAAGCGAACGTCGCCGTACTACGTTTTTCCTCCAGTTTATGAGCATTCCTTTCTTTATTACTCGTTTGTCGTTACACGTAATGGTGTATTTATTGTTTTTCATTTCTTTCGGTCGTACCGTCTGCGAAAAGTCGATGTAATTCGAAGGAATTCGCTGTGAGGCTCTCTCGCACGAACCGTTCATTGCCGCAAACATTAGAGATGTTCGTTATTAATTCATGAAGTAGTACGACGTAGCACTTACTAGCAAAAAAATAAATAAATAAAAATAAATTTTGAAGAGAATACCGCACATTGGGACAATGTTTTCCTTTTTCGTGCGTTTATTTTTTAAATTGTGATTACAAATTTACCTAAAGCTGCACTATGGTCTCCAGTATACAAACATACAGTATGTCCTCAGATACGAGGGTGGGTCAATAAGTTCGCGACTTTTTGAATTCCCCGCCTCTTAACTGAAAGGGCAACACTGCTCCTGTCAACAGGCAACTGTCAGTTGGCTCCTGTCAAAATTTGAACAAGCTGCGTCAGTTAGTTTGTGTCTGACAGTCATTGATAGCAGACCACGGCGTAAAATGAAAAAAACAGTGAATTTCGTGTGCTCACTAAGCATTATTTTTGCGGAAAAAACCTATCACTCAAACCAAGGCTAAGCCTGATAAATACTATGGGGACTCTGCACCAGCAATTTCCATGGTAATAAAGTGGTTTACTGAATTTCGTTGTGATCGTACAAGCACGGAAGATGCCAAATGTTCTGGACGCCCAGTTGAGGTCTCTACACCCGAAACAATTGAAAAAATTCACGATATGGTGTTGGCCGATCGGAGATTGAAAGTGAGAGAGATTGTGGAAGCCATAGGCATCTCACATGGCTCAATGGTTTCAATTTTGAATGGTCACTTGGGTATGAAAAAGCTTTCCGGAAGATGGGTGCCGCGTTTACTCACAATATACAACAAACGCAATCATGACAACTTCGCAGGAGTGTTTGGCATTGTTCAACCGTAATATGGACGAGTTTTTGTGCCGTTTCGTAACCGTGGACAAAACGTGGATCCACCACAACACACAAGAGACCAAACAGCAGTGAAAACAGTGGATTTCTCGGTGTGAATCAACGACAAAGAAGGCCAAGGTGGGTTTGTCAGCCAATAAAGTCGTGGCTACCGTTTTTTTTTGGGATGCACGCGGTATAATCCACATTGACTACCTTCAGAAGGGTAAAACAATCAATGGAGAATATTATGCCAAATTGTTGGCTCGATTTAATGAGGGATTTCAAAAAAAGCGACCGCATTTGGCCAAGAGGAAAGTTCTTTTCCATCAGGACAATTCAAGGATGCACACATGTGCAGTTTCCACGGCAAAAATCAATGAATTGGGCTACGAATTGCTCCCTCATCCGTCCTATTCTCCGGATTTAGCCCTGAGTGACTAATTCTTGTTCCCAAACCTGAGGGAATGGCTCGGCGGAAAGAGATTTGACTCCAACGATGAAATCATCTCACAAACAAATACCTATTTGGATGACCTCGACAAATCTTATTTTTTGGAAGGGATAAAAAAATAGAGAAACGTTGGACAAAGTGTATAGAGCTCAAAGGAGATTACGTTGAAAAATAAAATGATCTCTTATCCAGAAACTTCATTCAAAAAGTCACGGACTTATTGACCCGCCCTCGTAGATTGAAAAGAGCGAAATGAAATTTATTTGTGACTTAACCTTTAAGTATAGACGTCATCTTTTTATAACACTACCCTGGACAAGTAGTCTCACAGGCTCCTATATTAGCATATGGCTTTTTTAATAAAATGGTCAGAAATAGCTTTAAAACTATATCTAAATCATACTATAGATTTCTAATAACACAAAAATGTGAGTATATAATCACCTTTTTTATTAAAAATCTAAAAACATGCAAAAATCAACAATTGTGGTACGTTTTAAGTAATTTTGACTATGGCTAGCTTTTAAGCTATTAACAGGATCTAAACTTATTTATCTAACAAGACAAAGCTGTTTACCTTAAATTCTAATATATTAGGAACAAGAAAGAAGCATAATATGCACTTCTGGTAACAAAAACTTACAATTCTGACAACTGACTTTATAAGCTAAATTATTGTCGTTGGACGTAAACATTGCATATTGTAGTATAGTAATACTCGAATGGTTGATTACCATTAAAAAATTTATCATTTATTACAATTCAATATATCAAAATTCACAGTAAATGTTGGAGTTATGGATGTTTACGTTAAAATGACATTCGGTTTATTTTTGAGTTCTATTTATACTTTTTCGATAGCACGCACACCACCTTTTGAGCATTTTATTACCCTACGGGTGTCAGCTTCTTTTAACTCCAGCCAAAGACTTTTAATGGGAGAAACAAATGTAACTAGAAATGAAATTATTAATTATTATAAAAAGCATCGATTAAAAGATAGAAAAGCATTTTAACCATTCAGGCATATACATTTAACACTTTCACATCACATGAATTCCTAATAACCACTGGATATAAATAACCAAGAATACGTGGACATTAACAATACAGGTTTCTATGACAACGTTACGTCTTGGATGAACTGAAGACATGGTTAATAAAATTAAACTTTTCGTGGACAACGGAGAAATAATGTAGAATAGTGCTGGTTTCCGAAAAAAATAAAAAGTTTGTTTGGTTGACGACGAAGAAAATTGACAAGAGAGATAAGTCAACAAAAAAAGTTGAAAATATATTTGGAATAAAAGGGTTTTAAAGGAAGTACCAGTGAATAAAAGAACCTCACTACACCGGAGAAGAAAGAATTTAAAAAGGGAAGAATCCGTTGAAAATAGAGCCACACCTGAAAAAGAAGTTGAGAGAGGGAAGAATCCATATAAAATGGACCTGAATCGAAGAGGGAATTCAAGAGAAAAGACAGGAAAAACTATCATCGAATAAAAGAAATTACACTCAACACTGGGTAATTATCTTGATTTTACGTTAAATATTTATCAAAATTTATAAATATAATTTGTTATAATTTATGCTTTTTATATCATTAATTAAGAGCTAGGTCGGTGCAATTTTGTTTAAAAAATCAACTAAATTCTCAGTACAATACTCTTCTAGTCCCTTGGATGACTGCTGGTGCCTGTGCATCCACTGTAACCGTATCGTTACCTAAAACTCAAGTTATTGTTGTCAGAGAGTGGCAACACTGGTAGATATATGGTAAGGCAAGGTTGGTAGTAGACAAGATGGCGGACACGTCATTGTATAGTATGTTATAGTATGTTGGAACCCTTACAAAGTTATGCATGTAAGACGTAATTAATATAATGTAATTGATAAGAAATAAAGAAAACACTGACCGTTAGAATTTTACTAAAAGATAATAACAAACCATCGTCCAATGAATAGGAGAAGAATCGATATTTTTTCAAAAACATTACTCTTTCTGATGAAACGACATTTCTGTACATCGAATGGGACAGTCGCTCCACAAAACTGTGTTACGGCCAATTGTTAGAACGTTCTGTATTGTTCCTTTTGGCCTCTTGCTCCACTGCTGACGTGTAGATGGCGCCCCGCTTTCGTAGGATTTGGTACAACTTCCGCCTTTTGGGATGCACGTGTCGGCATTCTGCTTGTAACGTTCAGTTGAAGAAGTTGTTTTCCGTGAATAAATTATTCCGTTTTCGCTTTAAAGGCTCGCATGTCCAGGATCTGCAAGCGAATTCAACTCTTAAAAGTTAATATTATCGTTGTGTGAATTTGGAAGTTCGCTTCCCCAATTTTACTGTTCGAACTATCGGCCGTTGTGCGTTTGCTTTTCCTTCTATTGGAGATGAGTTTTCCTTTTTGTTATTTACTATCCCGTTAATTTCTCTTTCGCGTTGTTGTAGGGTGCTAGTATAGGGAACTAGTAGAGTACGAGTTGAGGTAAGAGTATTTAAGAACATCTAAGAATTAACGTAGTAGTTGGAAGGACGTCAGGTTCCTGTATTCGGCTGGCTTCCCGACATTTTTACGTCAAGTGCGAGGAAATCGGCTATGTTTGATATCTTCCGTCCCGATAGCGATTACAACGCCGCACGAGAGTTTGAGAACCGGAAACATATCACGTCCCGCCTTTATTTATATTTTTGTCTCGTTGAGTTTTGGGAAAAATTCCCTAGAATTATTTAATTAATTTAGCTTTGGAGGGGAGGGGGCACGTTTATTTGTCACATACTTTTCTAATTACGTTCTGCTAAAGCTGTGATGTGTCTGTGGAACCTCTGGAATTCCAACGGTTACCGAGAATTGTGTAAACATTACTTAAGAACGATAGCTTATTTGAATTTTAACGAGACCCTATATACCCCAAAGGGTGCTGTCAGTGACGAATAAAATGTGGTTAAACATCATTCTCTTGCCCCAATTTATCTTTATTTGTTTTCTTTTATTTTTAAATAGAGTTTTCAGTATTTGTGCTAGTCGCTTCACGACCGAATAAAAGAGTCAGTAACTCAGACGGTTCGGATAGCCTCGATTCACTTACTAAAGAAGCTCCGACTCCAGGAACTTAGATGTGATCCCGTTTATAATTGGAGGGTGGCGCCTTGTTACTAATAAATTCTCCATCTTGAACCACCACCGTTTCCATTGAGTTAGTACGGCCTGGATCTCCATTTTTATAACCAACTAAGTCTTCCGTAGCGGTCACGTTTCCGACCTTTGCTTTTATTATTTTAATTTTATCAACAGTTTTTTAAGCTAGTAACAAGAAGAATTTGTAACAACTGTCGAATTTTAAAATCACCATACGTTTAATTATAGTAATAATATAATCAATGAAAAATACTAGCAAAATATCAAGCCTCACACAAAATCCATTTAACATCTCATACCGATCTAAATGTGAAGCGGCAAGAGGGCGAAGCTATGGAAGAAGAAAGCGAAGAACGAATCCACGAAGACGAGCGAGAGGAACGCGGGAGAGAAGAAGGAAAAGGTCGTGCATCAAAAATATAATTGCAAAAGGGGCGTCGAAGAACACGAACCGATTACGTTGCCTCACGGTCAGGAAGGTTGTTATTATGTAGTGGCAACCCTGCGAGCGTGCATACACGCCAGTACGAGGCTACCGGTACGGAATTACCGCCGTGCTTCTTATTAAAACACCACCGCGCCGCTACGGGCGAAGACGAGGCGAAGATACGGACGCAGCGGGAGAGGACGAGGAAGAGAAAGATAAAAAGAACGTGATTAAAATAGATTATGCAAGAACGCGTTTCGTATCCATATTACATTACGGTCGTCGATATCCGTGTGCGCGTCGAAAACGATTTCCGACTATCCAACGAAACGGCCGCGTTTCGAAGAATCGGCCCACAGCTGTCGTGATCAAAATTACGTCTGGTGTATGGATAGTACCCGATATACGAGGGGCTACTCTTTTTCCAAGTTCCGGTAAGTTGGCAAGAACAAATACAAGAAATCAGAAAAATTTTATTATACGCAAGGTTCGTACATGTGAACCATTTCTCAACGCAGTCGCCAACGACATTAAGGCATTTCTCGTAAGGAAGCACCGGCTCCTGCACCAGCAATTTGTCGCACTGGTTTTCAACACCTCGTTAGTGTTGAGCCGTTGCGTCCCCAACCTTACTTTCATCTTGGTCAATACATGGAAGTAGCTTGGTGTCAAGCCCGGGGGCTATAGAGTAGAAAGTTGAAGAACTCTCATCCGAATTTCTTGAGCAGTTCCTTTACTGCCCTCAGTCTATGAGGACGTACATTGCCATGACGAAAGGCAATTCCTGATGGCAACATGCCTCTCCTTGTTATGTATTGCTCTCCGTAGACGTTGAAGGGAGTTTTACAGTAGGTCGCTGCAGTAATTGTTCAAGGTCCAAGAACTCCACTGGCAAAAGTCCTCTACAGTCCCAAAAGATAGTCGCCATAACCTTTCTGTTGGACAAGGTTTATTTAAACTTTAGCTTCTTTGGCTTGGTAGGCAAAGTCGTACTCGTGTCGAAGTTCACAAACCAAGCCCATCATCCCCGGTTACGATTATTCCCAAAAACGTTTGTCCTTCGTCATTGTAGCGCTGCAAAAGCATTAGTGCAGAATTCATTCGCTGCAGTTTGTGAACGTCTGCAGGTTGTTTGGGGATCGATCCGGAAGCCGAGTCGTACTGTAGCAACATCATAAAGTGCCAATCGAAAAATTACAGAAAATTCAGCAGTTATGAACCCGAGGCGCTCTCGAACCACAGTGTTCACTTTTACATCAATGTCGTCTGCTGCTACGAACTTCCTTCCTTGTCTCCCTTCATCATGGAGATCAGTTCATCCTACACCACTTTCGCCCTGCACTATCACTTATAATGTTTTTTCCACACCCAACACACAATCTTCGATGAATTTCAACCGCAGTATTGCCTTCAGCTCAAAGAAAACCAATGACAGGACAAATCTCGCATTTGGCGGAAGCTACGACGATAGTTGTGTATCCATTGGTAACGTAACGGAACTTGAGAAAAGAATAGCCCTCGTATGTGCTGATACGAGGAACGGCCTTTAAATTGTTACAGAAACCAGGAAAGAAATGTTTTTATTGCTTTCCAAAATATTCCCCTTTAAAATTTATACACTTCTCGAAACTATTTTTCCACTCTGAAGTTGATATCTTAAAAACATGGTTTTGGAAGGCTCCGATAGCTCCTTGGGATACTGAAAATCGCTATCCACGCATTCTTTGTTTTGATTCGATTTTATTTTCATAGCATACCCTGCATCGCTTTCTCATCTGGCGTCCTTTATCATCCAAATAATATTTTTCAGGCATGTTTAGGCTGGTCGATAGGTTTCTCTTTCGAATTTATATGAGGTTTGCTTTCCGCTTACGACAGAAGGTCGTAAGTGATGCACTGCTGAAAGCCATAATAACTAAGCTTTGTTTTAGTGGAATATGTGTTATAAAGGTGAACGCTGTTAAGAAACGTCATTGATATGAAATGGATTGTCTTTCTCTCACTTGCGTAGTATGAAAGCATTTGGGCCTACGTATCGATTCCTGACATATTCTTTTTGTGCCCGTCTATTCTGTTCATTTGTTAGTTCACCATCAAACTCTATAGAAATAAATAAAACTTCTCTATTGTCTCACTACTTTCCAACTCCAACTCAATTAGAATATTTCATTGTAACTTCACCTTTTTTCAGTTTTTTAGAAGTAACTTCAGGTGGATGTTCTTTCCTGTTCTGTCATAAGGTGCCCGTAACATAAGTTTTTCTTAAAAGTAACTCTTTATACAAGGACACGCTATTATACGAGGGTTGCCTTTTATGTTTCGGGATTTGGCAACCCTGGTGTTGCAATCTGGCAACTGACAGCTCTATCGTAAAGTTGGACATTTTTGAGGTTATACATATTCAGAACGTTTTGACATACGAAAGCTATTTGTATTGTTTACAGTAAGTTAAAAGATTCATCTCGGCCCAAAAATGGAATTAAATCGTGAACATTTTCGTGCGATTATTTTTTACAACTTTCGACGTGGATTAACCCAGCAACAGTGCATGGATGAACTTAATTTAATTTTTGGCGATAAAGCTCCATCAAGGACCAGTGTTTATCGATGGTATGGTGAATTCAATCGTGGTCGTAGTTCACTCCAAGACGAATTTCGTGAAGGTCGTCCAAAATCAGTTGTTGTTCCAAGAACCATTGATGCTGTGCGCGAACTGATATTGCAAGATCGTCATGTGACCTATCGTGAGATTGAGACAACCTTAGGCATAAGTGGGACCAGCATACATTCAATATTGCATAAACATTTAACTGTCAAAAAATTTGTTCGCGTTGGATCCCACACAATTTGTCAATCGCTTAAAAAAGGCTCGTGTCGATTGGTCGAAGGAAATGCTCAAAAATACGATCGCGGCGCTTCGAAACACGTCTATGACATCGTGACAGGTGATGAATCGCGGATTTACGCGTATGAGCCCGAAAGTAAACAGCAGTCGACTGTATGGGTGTTTCAAGATGAGCCAAATCCAACCTCAATCAGAGTGGCAAAAGTGCTTCGACAATTGGTTCAAACGCATGCAAAAGTGTATAGATCTTCATGGGGAATATTTTGAAAAACAATAAAGTGATTTTCGATGATTAATATTTGTTTTTGTTCTCTAATCCCGAAATATAAAAGGCAACCCTCGTAATAGTTGTCCATGAAGAGTAATCGTCCGTTTTCAAAATAGTTCTTTACGACACTTACCACGTTTGCTAAGTGCCAAATTCTCTCTGCATATCTTTTTCGTCCCCTGTATATATCCTAACTTTCTACGGAAGACCATTAGGTTCTGATAGAATATAAAGTTTCACCCCGAATTTGTGGTTTTTATTTTTTATATATTGTCGGAAAACCAGCCTGTGTCACCAAAGCACCATAGAAGACTCGTCTAATGAAAGATCTGTATTGGAATAGTAAATTTCATCTATTCTTTGTTTGCAAGAAATCTGGAAGCCATCTTCGGCAAACGGTAGCCACATCCTAAATGGCCTCTTTCCGAAATTTTTGAAGAATGAAGGCATCTTAAAATCGTTAAGACACGATTTCTACTCATAGGAAGATTATATCATTCGTCGGTTTTCCAGTAATCCTGCAAGCGGTTTAATTGTATGTTGTCCATATGAAGCCACAGTCCCAAGAAAACTTCTAAAATGGCAACTATTAAAGGTTTTCACTCAGTTATTCTTGATTGCTCTTTAGTTTCTTTGCTTAAGAACAATTCTTCAACATAGTTGTTAGTTTCTGTTACAATATGTTTGAGGTCATCCGTAAGAAACAAACGAAGAAAGTCAACGGGCTCGTCGGATTCTAAGTTTATTTTGAGGATTGTCCAAAAACGGAAAGTCTTTGAAATTTGGATCATCACCCCAGGACGATATCTCAACCTGATTCTCTTCGTCGGCGTTTGTTCCTCTATTATCTACAGTAGGAACGTCATCAATTATCTTCCCCTTCTTCGCCTGAACTAGTATCATCCGGCTCGTACTCAATTTCACTCCCTACAAACGGTTTTCCATCACTTTCAGACAAATAAATGAGTGTTCGCAGTTCAATTAACGTTAAAGGCCTTTTTTGTCATAGTCCGTACAGCTTCTTTTAGACCAAGATGGTCCCGATATTTCATCACCCATTACAGAAAGATCACAAACGCGGCCGCCAAACCAATACAGGAAAAATACGCCTACATATACACAAAACTACTCGCATACAGCATCGATTTAGTATTGACTAGAGTAGGGAGTCGGTGATGCTGTCGTAACTTATTTCGTAATTGTGACTGAACAGTTCAGTCATCGGCAGTCAACGTGTTAATTTAGTCTTTTCGCTCAAAGAGATACAGAACTAGGAGCTAGCTGCTTTTTGAAATTTTGCGATTCACCGTTGTCAATGTTTGCTCGAGTATAACAATTTTTTGTGCTTGGATTACATCTCTACCGGGCATTTTCCATTAAGAAACTGAAAACCGAAACTTGATAGAAATATATCTTCAGCACAATTACAACAAAGAGATCGTATGACTATGAAAATTTCGCTGACTACAACCCCTAAAACGGAAAGGAGAAAAACGCTCTAAGCCCATTTTCTTCAATGTCAGCGTCAACGCAGACACACACTCGCATTATACGGCCCAGTTTCGCACAGTACACATGTGACGTAAAGCCTGTACATGTCAGGCTATCTGCAAGGGACAGGACTTGAACGTTCAACGGTCTGTGTTTGATGTAATACAATATCCGCACGCACACAACGACGTCCCGTATTGGAAGTAGGGGCGACGCGACGGTCTGGAGCTTTAGCTGCGTCCGTAAGATAAGGACTAAGCTCCCGATGCGGACCCCCCTTTTGCGGGAGCCCGCTCGTCGCGTTCAAAGGATTTTAATTTTTATCGCCGCAGAACGTCGGTCGACTCGTACACAGAGACGACCGACCGACCGGATGGATTCTTTCCAACCATCACACGCACGCTCATCGTCGGGATCTTGCCGAAAGGCAATTGTCTTCTCTCTAACTTTTCCCCCGCGTAAATGACCTTATCTGTCTATTGCGTCGTTCCCTTATCTATCCTGATTGTGCTTCGCTGACGGCTAGAGGACGATCGCCGTTCTTTTCAGTCTTTGCTGGATCGTCCTCCGAATCAGAAATGGGTAGACGAGCCGACGCCATTTGAATTTCAGAAAATTTAAAGTAACTGGTATTGATAGTCATACCATGAAAGGAAATGTACCTGTAGAACAGTCACTGTGATAATGCGAGGAATGTTCAGAAAGTTCTGAGGATTTGGCTCTGGTTCCATAGCGTAAACCTCATAGTTCACGTCACTGATCGGAGACAAGTCTTTAAATGTTTACACAGACATCCGGTGCAATATTATTTAGTATACCTCAGCTACGAGGGTAGATTAAGAAGTTTCAGGAATGACAATGAAAACAATATAATACGTATTTTTCGTACTTTGCTAAAACAAATGACGCCGGAATAATAACAACTTTTATCTAAAGGATGACATGTTCCTCCTCTGATGATGCCACTTGATGAGGAAGGTGACTTATGACGAGCATAGTCCCAGGCCATTTGCTCCAAACAAGAAACATGAGAAATCAGGGAGAGAATTTCTTGAACATCGTCCTTATAATCCCGGCTCTGAAGGCATTGTAAATTCACATGTTTGGACCTATAAAGAGACATTAGAATGACAGCATTTTGCAGACGACTCCGACGTAACGCTGGAGACATTTGTGCGCAAGTGGCCCACGACAGAAATGGCATCAAACAACTTTCATTCAAATAGAAAAACTATGTTTCGAAAGATGGCGATGATGGTGTTGTTTTCACCCTTATCCTCCTAAGGGGGCCTAAGCAATTCTAACCTCTCAGTCTTGATCTTCTTCGATGTCACCGGAAGCAAGAATTGGAGACTAATCATATTAGTAGATGTAACAAACACTAACAGGAATATTTTTGGAAATAACGAAAGTAAGAAGAACGCTAAGACAAAATCAACTAGGCAAGCATGTAGAGATGACAAAAAAATGCACAAAAATAAAAATACACTTCGAAAACTTGGAGAGGGAATGCAGGGAAAAATAAAGCACAAACATTTGTGACCAATTATCTACATTCAATTTTCAATTTTTTCTTGCTGAACCTTCTTCTTTTTCCCCTTTAACTAGAGTCTCACGCCCAGTTTGTCTTGGCTGTACTCGAATAATGGTAAGGCCCAAGTCTGGAATCAACCTATCGATGAATCCATCATTTTAAAGCTGACAGAACGTCAGTAGAAGACGATCGGCGCAGCAGATGACCGAGCACCTCTGTAAATGAAAGATACATTGTTGCCATGGAGAATCTACAGAAAGGATCATAGACGAATAACTATTCGTTAAATTAGTGTTAGCGTAGGAATAAGTGCACGACAGGTTTATGAGATTTTTTACGAACGTTTGCACCTGAATAAGTTTCAGCCCATTAGAAACCAAGGCTGTTGGGCCCGAAACAAAAACCTCAACAGATTCAACACTTGCGTCCAACTTCAAAAGCTGTCTCAGGATTCAAGTAAGGTATGTTTCATCAGTAGTTATTATTAAACTGGGCGAATATGCGGTATGATAAGTAATATGTCCTTTTCACAATAACAATGACAAAGGATAGATGACTCATCATATCGTGTACAAATATGCGACATGATGAATCATCTGTATTTTTTGCTCTGTAATATAATAGTACATTGTGAAAAGGACAGATGACCCATCATACCGCATATTTGCCCAGCCTAGTTACTATCCGTCGCCAAAATTGATCGCCCTACCGCTTAAAGCCCGTGCGGTTCCATCGTAGGTTGGGAAAGTAATGCTTACTGTATTCTGCGATTGCGAAAAAGTTTTCTATGGATTATTTATCTAAACGTACTACCATTAATGCATATATTATTCTAACCTTTTATCTGACCCATTGTGCAAGCGCTTTGCAAAAAAAGAACCCAGCAAGTTACATAAGCGTCCGTTATCGTAACAGGATAACGCAGGTACACCATGCCGTACGGAAAACGAACAAAAGTTCCCAAAAAGTTCCTTGAGGACGATTTTAAAAAATTAATTTCATGTTGGGATAATTGTATTCGATGAACTAGATTGTAATTTTGTTGAAAATTAACGAAATAACAAATTATAGCCACATTACTAGAACTTTGGAAACAGCCGTCGTACATTACTGATAACGGAAATCGATAAATCTTAGCCCAAGGAACATAACCACTCCTTCCTGATTTGATACCAAAGGCATTTTCAAGTTTTTATTATAGGGATATATCTAACTACGATTTACAGCTTGTGAGCTGCATTTAGTTACAGAGTGAGAATTGTGAGGAATTAAAATCACCAATCAAGATAAAGTTCTCGCCAGGCAAAGAGATCTCCAAAGCACTGAAGAGAGTCTCCAAGTCATCTTTAGAAATGTTATTAGATGGTATGCAAAGAACGCCAATTACAAAAGCAATGGGTCCCGTGGAACATGTGCACAAAGCAAAATCTATCAAAGAAACAAGATCTCTAGTGTGTGTAGTATGAATTATACTAAAGGATGTAAAATGGGCCAAAGCTATCAAGACACCGCGCCTTTCCACAATATCAACCATAGTGAATTGTCTGTCAGAACGAGCAACATTGTAAATAATAATAATTCATAATAATAAATAATTACAAATATATCAAAGTTCTCTGCCATCACAATCTTAGTTAAAAATTAAAGCACGTTCCCTTGGATTGTAAGATTTTTATGAGGAAACGAATAACCACCGTTTTATTCTCCATTACTTTCGAATTAACATTGAAGAGGTTTGGTTACTTCTACATTAATCTTTATACGTAAATAAAGCCACCCTCCATCCCCTTTTTTACTTTCTAAATTTATTGCAATCTCCTTTTGAAATTCTGAAGTTTTGAATGTTCTCGTTGAATTCTACGTAATCTGAAATTTTTAGTTGGCAACGCTAACACGTTGGTATTAGTAAAATTTGACAATTTAAAAGTATCCATAACCTGTACAAGACTATGCTCAGTATGCGATCATAATATTTCTAGCTCCTATATCATTAGCCTGGGCAAACAGCGGTAATAGCGGGGAATCACGAAATAAGTTACGACAGCATCGTCGACTCCCCACTCTAGTCAGTACTAAATCGATACTGTATGCGAGTAGTTCTGTGTATAGGTAGGCTGTCGTAACTTATTTCGTAATTACTGATGTTTGCACACACCATTTCAAAAATGCACCGGAACAATGGGAGCAAACAATGAAATACATGACAAAGCTAACAAAACAAAGAAATGGCAGAGTCGAAAAAAACAAAAACATTCATATTTAGGGTATTTGGTATTGCCAACTTGGGACATTCGTGGTTGCTCACCCTATGGTATTTAAGTGTAGGCACCAATAACACGTAACTTCCCAAAAAATCGTTTCTTAACTTGTAATAAATAAACCAGATTTTAATAATGAAACAAATCTTTTACTCTAATCAATTTTATAAAGCTCACTTCATTAATATAACCAACACCTCCTCACAACATTAAACGCTTTACTATCTATAATGCACAGAACTATATAGCTATCAATCTTAATTTTATAAAACATTGGCAAATTATCAGCGCAAGCGAAAGAAAATACATAAATCAGTCTATCGTGTCCAGATTTTTGTTCTCCCTAAGAAAACACGCGCCCTTGCGCGGCATAAAATACCGAAGCAAATGTTCTAGAAAAGAATTCGAGGGACCCGTAGGGATTACATACGCACGGTTTCATTCGCGTTATGCAACAATTACAGTCTGAGATTTTGAAAGCTACTCTATGTACTATCCTACATAAATATATGTACACTATTAAACATTAAATTATCGAAAGAAACGAAAGAATTTCATAAATATCGATTACAGACTAATCAGCAACAGTCGAAAAAGATTGGATTGCTTTTTTGGAGGAAAACAGAAACTTAAAATTTCGGAAATTCCTTCATTCAACCAGTAGATATACATTTACAAAATGAATTTGATTTTTTGTATTTTAGATGACCCAAAACCGAGCAGCGATGGTCACCAATGCTTCTCCCTTCGAAAGATGCCCGAATGTATTAAATCTTTTTAGAAAATGCCTAGTACTTTTCGCAAAAAAATTCCAAAAGATTCCGTTGTAGTAGGGAGAGATGGCCGGTTCACCGACCACCGTTCCACCGTTCGCATCGATTTAACAGCCCCAATTGACACAACGAATATAAGGCTGTTAAACCGGTTTAATGGTTTAAACTTCCATGGACAGTGATACGATGTCAAAACTCACTAATAAAACATCCGGGCTGAGTTTCATGCTCTTCAATTTTCTCACCAACTATGCAAAATCCTTGATGTGTCTGTATAGTATATGGTGACAAAATCGATGTAAGGTATTTTGCTAAGTCTTTCGGATTGTTTCTACATTTTGACACTGATGAATCATACTTTTTTATGCGAAATATCGGTAAAAAAATAAATATACAACTACTTAACTACTTAAACGTATATATATATATAATAATTTTCCCTTATACCGTTAGGTGTCGGGAAATAGCCAATTATCGCACTACCAATTTAAATGCAGATGGATCTTGGACGTACAACTGGAAGTCTTCCATTCAGCAATTTATACAGCAGTTGCCTGTTCAATCGTCACGATTTTGTTAATCATAAACATAATATTGTTAGAAATTTTGAATAAAAGAAATGCATTTGTAAGGGAAAGTCTTCCAACAGACCAACAAAATTAACAGCAGAAATACTGGATGATAGTCAACATCGTATGACAAACAGCCCGAAAAATCTTTAAGAAAATTATCAATTCAGACAGGTACAATACAATAAATATTTATAAAAATAAATAAATGTGGAATTTAATGTTGATAGCTGAATTTTTAATAATTAATGAGACAAAACTGTAACAAATAATTAATCTAGGGAATTTGTGTTGAATATGTACCAATTGTGTATATTTGGTTGCCTATGCTACAATCACAATCGGTCATTTTTGAATAACTGTACATGTTGACGCATTTGTTACACGCACCATCTATTGCATAATGGCTGCATTTTTAATGTTGAGTTTGACATTAACATCAGTAACATAACCTAGTTTATTCATGTTTTCAAAATAATTAATAATAATCATCTACTTTTGATTTTAAAGCCAGTTTTTTGAAATATTCTACATCAAAGCAATGTCTAAGCAGTAAGTATAGGAGTTTTCTTCTTCCAAACGTTGAAAATCGTATGTTTCATTTATCAAAACCTAAAGGATAAATATATGTGTTCATTTCATATATAGAATTGTCTACAAATCCCCGTTTACTTAATTATTATTATTATTATCGTTGGTTTGATCTCCATACTTGCTACAATGTTGCGAACATTCCTTATGCAATGATAGGTGACTGACGTACAAAGCTAACCACATAACTTTCATTTCAAACTGATTTTTATCTCATTACATCTTTTTTATCGTTATCTCTGCTGCAGATACGGCCTTATACTTCCCAACAAAAGCAAATTAACTCCCGCAAATACCATTAAAAGACCATCAATATTCGATGAAGACTCGGATAGTGAGAAAGAAACTGAGAAACCAACCGGCATGTCGTCAGTTATGAAACGACAGGTAGGATTGAAACTATTGTATTGATTTAGAGTTATCTTCAAGCTGTTGTCTTCTCTTTTATGAATATCATTCCATATGTACCATGCTGATAGATGTCGACTTATGCTCACTAGTTGGTTCAGTTCATGAGCTTTATATATTGCAAAGCTACAAAAATCACCTGCGCGTTCCAGAAAGCTGCTTAAAATCAGAAGTAATCGTCTTAATAAAGAATATGTTTAAAATAGGGTTTTCATTCCAAATTGCGCCTTGTATTGAAGATTGAAAAAATTTTTTGGAGTTTTTACGGATGCTTTCAGTACTTTGAGCAATTGGAAATGAATGTGTATTGTCAATATGTTGTGTGTTTACTCAATGAAAAGAAAACAGCCCCGATACATACCCCTGGTTTAACCTTCGTTTCAAACACCTACGATTCATTTCTTACAAGCCCGTACAATCCATCTCAAACACATATTTTAATAACACATTATATCATTTCAGGATAGAGTTCTACAAGAAAAAGCAGTCGAAGAAGATCCCACGGTGTATCAATATGACGAAATCTACGATAAAATGGAGAAAGAAAAGAACGAAACAAAACTTTCCCGAAAAGAATTGGACAAGAAGCCGAAATATATAACTAAGCTATTAGCCGCTGCGGAAAAAGGAAGAGAGAGAACGAAAGGAGGATCGAGAGACAAGTACAAAAAGAAAGGGAAGCCGAAGGTATTTTATTTCCTTATCTTGAAATTTTCTTTCCACAAATCTGATTAAACAAAATCATATTTTAGGGGACGAATTTAGGGACAAGGAATCGTTTGTGACGATGGCTTATAAAAAGAAGCTGGAGGAATTGAAGAAGTTGGAAGAGGAAGAGAAACGTGAAGAATACTTGGAATCGATCGGCGACGTCACGAAACAAGGAAACTTGGACGGGTTCTACCGACATTTATACGATCAGAAAGTAAATTTCGCAGACAAATCGAAAGAGGAAGAAGAAACTATCAAAAAAGAAGAAGAAGTTGGGACAATTACGAAAACTGCAGAATCCACATCTAACGATAGTTCGCCGAAATCTTCTAGGATTCATAACACGAAACATGCTTCGCAGAAACGGCGATATCGCAAACGCGACAGCTCGGAATCGAAGGGCGAGGACGAGAACGAGGAAAAACGATTGGAACACTTACCTTCGAATATCGATGCCGATTCTGATTTTAGTATCGATTCCGATACCGAAGAATCGGGAGATGAAACGAAACCGAAAAAGGTGAAGATCGAGAAAGTTAAGGAGGAACCAGAGGCTAACGGGGAACACGCCAAGGATGCGATTGTTGAGAAGAAGGAAATTAAGAAAGAGGAGAATGATGAAGATTCGAAAGTGCATTTCAAGAAGCCTGAAGAACTCAAACCGAAAAAGCCCAAAGTTAATATTTGGAGAAAGAGGACTGTCGGTGCTGTTTTCGATGAGGCTTTGCAGAGGTATTTCGAGAGGAAGGCATTGCGAGATGCTGCTAAATAGGTTTTAAGATTTAAAATTGTTATGTAAATAGTTATATATAATGGTATTTTTATAAAAAAATATGGTCAGATTCTAAATGGCACCGATACGTTTACTACCACATTTTGAGTTTTTTTTTTTTGTTCTTTTTAAACTGAAAGAACCACCTAATCTATCAAATTTTAGTGAATTCAAAGTTGTTTACACAACACGTGACTTCTGTGAAATTGGTTGCATAACTTATAGTTTGGTAAAATTGCAAGTTACTAAAAAAATATCATATTTAGAGGTTATGATCGGAATTAAAATAAACTAATCGAAGTACAGTACAAGTCACGTGACTTCGTCAAATTGGTTGCATAACTTACAGATTGATAACACAAACTTATTTAAAAAATATATTTAGTGATTATCATCGAAATTAAAATAAAATTAGCTGCCTAACTTATCAAAGTATAGTTAATCCAAAATTATTTACAAACCACGTGACTTCTGTAAAATTGGTGGCACTTCGAAAGTTACTAAAAAAATGTCATCTTTAAAGCTTATGATCCAACTTAAAACAAAATTAACCACCCAACTTTTCAAAATATAATTAATCCAAAATTATTTACTAAGCATGCGACTTCTGTCAAATTAGTTGCATAACTTATAGATTGGCAACACTTCGAAACGTAGTAAAGAATGTCATATTTAGCGGTTATAATCGAAATTAAAATAAAATAAACAACCTAACTTATCAAAGTACAGTGAATTCAAAATTATTTACAAACCACGTGACTTCTGTAAAATTGGTGGCATAACTTATAGATTGGTAACACTTCAAAAGTTACGAAAAAATGTCATCTTTAGAGCTTATGATCGAACTTAAAATAAAATTAGCTACCCAACTTTTCAAAATATAATTAATCCAAAATTATTTTCTAAGCACGTGACTTCTGTCAAATTGATTGCATAACTCATAGATTGGTAACACTTCGAAACTTAGTTAAAAATGTCATATTTACAAGTTATGATCGAATTTAAAATAAAATGAACTACCTAACTTATCAAAGTACAATGAATTCAAAATTCTCTACAAGTCACGTGACATCAGTCAAATTGATTGCATAACTTATAGATTGGTAACACTTCGAAACTTACTTAAGAAAATTTATTATTTAGCGGTTATGATCGAAGTTAAAATAAAATAACTACCTAACTTATCAAAGTACAGTGAATTCAGAATTATCTACAAGTCACGTGGCTTCTGTCAAATTGGTTGTATAACCTTAATCGCGGCCCGTATGTTGGCTATACCTGCCCTAAGTTACCAGTCGGAGACAATTACCACTAATTTGATTTCCTCGAAAATGCTTGAGTGGTACGTCGTATCCATTTACTCAAAAAGAAACTCGACATAATTACCTACTCACTATGACGAGTCTTGTCCAAATCGATTGACATGTCTCCTGGAAAAAGGAGGAAAAAACCTTCCAAGTTTTGGGGTGTTGAAGGTCATAATTTAGAAAAGGAATCTTTTTCTTTTAATATAAATTCAATACACAATTCGAAACATTCACAAATATATCATTCATTCTTTAAAAAATGCACATATTATCAAATTTGTATAACCTAAATCGTGTTTATTTTCGCAACAATGAGCTCACTCGTTACTATTCCATCCATCACTATTTTACGCGTTTCTGTTGCCGCTGCCGATATATATCATTGGAAGGCGGCAAAGGCATTTCTTCGTCATCAGATCCATCCAAGGACAATCCTATCCTCTTCCTCCGTTTAATACCGATTCCACCGCCCTCTTCGACGATCCAATGTACCGATTTGGCCAGATCGAAGAGCCTGACGTCACCGCCGTTCTCTGAAGGAGCTGGAACTTCAACAGGAGAAACGAATAATCAGTATACAATTTTTTACCGCGGTAAATATACATACTAATACCTGAATCTGGTAATTGTATCCTGTTGAAGATATCCATCAATTGGTCTAGGACGACGAAAGGGCCGGCGAAGCAATTCGGTGGTGGAAGCAACGTGCAAAGATGTGCCACGGCCGGTGGATGAGGAAACGAACCACCTGACGAAAGCATAGAAAAAACGTGGTAAGAAAAGAATCGCGAGGTGTTAAGAGCATTTACCCGGTACCGGGTGTTCCCCGGCAGCGCGTTCGCTTTAGGTTTGTAAGGAATCATCTGGGACGTATCCGGTTTCGGCAATGCCTGATCGTCGTCGCAATTGATTATTGCCTGCAAAGCATTGCTATGTTTAGCGGCACCGGTTATAGAAATCACTTCCGTATATCTAAAACCACACAAAAGAAAAAGCGATTAAATTGAATCCAACCCAACCGCTTGGCAGTTGGTAGAAGTGGGAAACGTTACCCGATACTTTTCAGTTCTGCTGCGGAGCACGGGAAAAGATCTAAAAATCTGTAACGATCGACCAGTTGGGCCGTCTCTTTTCCTTCGAATTCTTTGATTTTCGATAGGACCTCCGATCGGCGCTTTTCGACCTTAACGATGCTTTGGAGATCGCCGATGTTACTTTCGAATTCCAAGAAACGATTCCAAATATCTCTAAAAAAATGAGTATAATACAATCGCGTGTGGCAAATCAACGTCTTGGTGCCGCTTCAAGATTAGAACCAAAAAGTTTACTGAAATTATCAACTTATCAAATTGATAAAAGTAGTTCGCGTTTATAATACGGGGGCGATTCGTTAAGTAAGTTCCGTTTCCCCCTAGCGAGCAGAGGAGTGGGGATACCGACGCGATCACAGCGCTGCGGTGTAGTCTAGTTTAATGTGAGTCTGGCAGTGCTAGTGAGAGAATCGTTCGAACATTCTTTCGTGCTATTTTGGTCGTTTAAAATGCCTGTTACAAGTCCCGCCGACTGTGGACGATGCACAGCGTGCTGTTATCCGATTTCTGTGTGCAGGCTGCTCGGATTCATGCTGACCTTTGTTCTGTTTATGGTGAAAATGTCATGAGTGACAGTGTGCTTAGAAAATGGTGCCGTATGTTTCGAGAAGGACGAACTAATCTCCATGATGAAGAACGGAGTAGAAGACCAACTGCTGTGACCGACGAACTTTTCGGTAATATCGAAGAGAAAATTCGCGAAAATCTGCGATTCATGACTTTTTACGTTCTGTCTCCACTATCACGGTTTCTGGACCATTCTACAACGCTCGGGAAAGTTGGATATTGCGTCTTGTTGGAGGGCGTGAATCGTAAGACATTTCAGAACGAGGTCACGAAGCCTAAAAGTTTGGGAAACGCTGCTCTAAGTTAATAACAAACTATCTCAATGTCATCTGGTTTATGTAATGTCCCTTCTTTACCTAACAACACTTGCATCTCAAGTTAAAATACTTAAATATAACTCCCCGAATATTATTATCCTATCACCTTTTCTTCCATCCAAAAGATATTGTCAAAAAAAGCACCCATTTTTAGGCTGTTACAGCGGTGTTACCCCTTAATTCACAGGTGGCAGAGTTCTATGAAGAGGGCATCAAAAAACTGGTCCTCCGCTATGTCAAATGTCTCAATCTTAATGGCAACTATGTAGAAAAATAGTTGAAAGTAGTAGCTTTAAGTTCATGTATTGCTGTTTTTTTTTTTTAATAACCAAACGGAACTTACTTTACGAATCGCCCTCGTAACATGTCCTTACTCTTTTAGGAAGGAAAAATATCCATAATCATATTACCCCTATCAACTCCTTTACAAACAATCGCGAAGATCTTCGAAAACGACGCCGTCAAGTGTGAGGGAAAACGGGGAAATACCGGTCGGTGTGATAATAAACAGTGAACTTGTTACGTTTTAAAGATAATCTTTACATATTTTCCATATAAAAGAACCCCTGTATAGTGTCATTTTTTATCTACTATACATAAATTCATACATAATTCTATTAATGTTGTAAACTTGACGTTTTTTACCCCGATAGAAATTATGACATCTTATCGGTTGTTTAGGCTCATATACACCACTTTTGTTATCATTTTCTGTATACATGCTGCGTCTTTTCGTACGAGATTCTTAAGATCGCCATTCTCACATAAATTTTAATCCCTTCCATATAGTTTACAGAAGCCATTCGTATCCCTTTGACGATTATCCAGGTTTCGTGTAGCAAATTTGAAGAAGTAGTATCGATTGAACTGTCACACTTTGCAGGGTGTTTTGTTGAAACTTTGGTGCATTTTGGTTGTACAGTTATTGTGTATTAGTTAGAGCTTGACTCCCCAAATTAGTCTACCTTTGTAGAAGGAATTGGAACCAATTCGTCATTATTTCCGACTTTGGCAAAACACCACAGCTCGTAAAACAACCGCCCATAACCGATCGTTCGGTCAACGAAAGCTGTAATCGATGTCGAAGAGCCGTAGTTCAGTTGTTTTACTTAACCTTCCTATACTCACGTCAAAATCAAAGACGTATACTATACTATATAAATCGGTCTCACAGACCGTATGCGTGAGTATAGGAAGGTTAATAATGCCTTTCCCTGAGCAGTTGTACAATAACGTCCAAATTATTATTGGAATGTCACAACATGCTTAACGGCCTGGCTATTCAGAACCAGATTACTCTGGTCTGGGTGCCAGGACGTGAGGGGCACAGGAGAAATGAGATGGCAGACATCTACGCAAAAAAGGGGGCTGAGAGAAATCTTTCTGGACCTACCCCACCTTTTGGGTTTAATATAGGTCTCCTTAAAGGGGAGATAAAGAAGTGGACAGCATCCATCACAGCAAAACACTGGAATGATACCAGTGGGCTGGAACATTCCAAAAAGTTTCTGAACTACGACGCTAGGAGGGCGGACCTCGCCCTAAAACTGGACAGGAGAAGCTTAAAAACACTGACAGGAGCACTCACAGGCCAATATACCTGCAAGAAGCACCTACACAAAATGGGCTTATCCAACACAGACACTTGCAGATTCTACGGTGAAGAAGAGGAGTCAATGGAACACTTGATCACTAACTGTGCCATCTGATGAACAGAGTTAATTATTGGCATACCCAGGATACATCATGACAACGACAAGTAACAAATAGAACCTAATTTCCTAATAAGGACAAAACTAGTCTACGATTAACAAATTACAATTCCCTCCGTGATAATTATTGGCATATGCAGTGTAGTCGGCGGTGCAGCCATTGCACAACTTTCTGCGAGAGTTGCCTCAGTGTAGGTCATTCATTGGACAGTTATGTTGATGTTCTACTTTTTTATTCATTTGACTCTCGTGAAATATGCTTATAACCTTGACCTATGCCTCCTTCCATTAGACAGCGGTTTAGGACCAAGAAGTGCGAGTGCGACTACTACTAACTATTCGGTCAAAAATCGTATCTAAACTCGATTGAAGCTATGGTGTTCTATTCTACTTATACCTAGAAATATGCTTTTGTGCAAATTGTTTGCCTTCCTTGTTTAGTTTAAAATTTTGAACCGACAATCTTTTTAATTTCTGTGTAAAGGTTCTATTGCAACACTGATTTAAAAAATGCACAGTTCACTAACCACAAGCAACACCAACCTCACATTATCACAGCTGGATGCGCATTGAGTGTGGGAACGCCCAGACACCAAATTGGCGCCAATAACCCCGCCCCTTACCACGTCAGCCCAAAGCGTAAGTTAGATTCTGGATAGTACTCGCGTATACATATACATATATCTATCGTATGTACTTATCTTTTAAGTATCCTCTAGCACTTTTAGATCAATTAAACGACAAATTAGCATTGTGAAAATATAGCTGTTGATTCCCAATTCGATATTTAACAGAGTAGAAAGAACAACACACCGAATCACCCATACAGTCTACATGTACAACAAGACAATTAACCGGTACTCACACTGATTTTTCAGGTTCCAAACTCCCAGATGACAGGACCCTTTCGAAAAGAACCCTCGTATTGTTATCTTCATTCAGATGCGAAAGATAGTCTATATAACAGGTGATATAGTCGGGATTGTCGCCGAATTTCTTCAATCCCAACTCGAAGATTCGGAAGGCGATGTTCTTGTCTTTGCTGCAATAATATTCCATGAGAGCGGCGCAGACGAAAATGTGATACTTCGATCTGGGATCCTCGCGCGCCCTTTTGAAGACGTTCCTGGCGGATTTTATGCCTTCGGCTCGCCTGGCGAATTTCATATATTGCACGTAAGCCTGAAAGTGTACGGAATGTTTGAGATTAAAATTAAAACTTACAGATAAAAATTACACCCCTTATATTATTAAAATCAACGGGAATTGGTTGTCGAGATTGCGGCTTGTAAAAGTAAAGATTCCTTAAAAACCAACTTACCAAGGTCGGATCTATATCCTCTATATCCAAGTATTTCTGGTAAATCTGATGCACCTTATCGTATTTTAACCTGCCTTCTTCGTAATCGGCATAAGCGAAATAAAGCAGCATATTTTTACTCAACAAGCTACTGGTAGCCCTTTCGAACATATTGGCGGCTTCTTCGCTGAACATTTTCGAAGCATTAACATCCTAAAACGACACACAGGACGAAAGGAATCTTAAGGATCTTTTTCCGGGGAAACTCTTACCCCTTTCTCCTGCAACACCTTACAACTGTACTCTAAAAATTGAGCGGCTTGGTACCAGATATCAGGATGATGGCCGAGGCACAAAAGGCACTGTTCGAGCGCAAAAACTACTCTTCTCGTTAATAGGGCGGTGTCTTCGGTTCTAAGCGGATTACCTCTCTCCCAAGCGATATATTTTTGCCATAATTCGACCTAAATTCGATGAAAATATTTTTAATTCCACGGATTGGATCCGAAAAAGATGACGGAGTGGAATAAGGACGTCCAGAATGAGGGTAGAAAAGGAAAAAGAGGGCGTGAAAAAGATATTGTCGAAACTGGAAGTGAACAAGACGGGATTCGATATATCAACGGAAAAGGAATAACGTAAAAAGAATGGCAAGAAAAGGAAAAGTTAGGAAGAATTTGGAGAGGACTTCGAATCTGGATTACAAAGCAATTAATAGAGTGTTTTGGAGTAAGATCAGATCTTTAAAATCGGCAGAAAGGGGAAGGAATAAGAGGACTAAGGGATGAAAGAAATCGGTTAAAAATTGAAATAGAAGAAATACGTATTGGAAATATAGCAAAAATGCTCTAAAGAGGAATTCCAATCTGACGAGGGAAGTCGTGAAGAAATATGAAAAGAGAGTAGAATACTGGGTGAAGAGGAAGACCAAGAGGAACAAAGAAATACGGCAGAACTAGTAGACGCTTTAAATAATATTTAATGAAGGAAAACGAATGGTAGTGAGATGATATAGACGCAGAACGCAGACGATGAACCGGAAAACAATCCTTATGAGATGCGATCCTGAGTGTATACCGACAACTAGAAGACGAAAACTGTTACTATAAACGAAGATGGATGGGCGAAGAAATAAGAAGTTTTCGAAGTGGTAGATGATACTTAAAAACATACACTGCACAAGACAAGCAATTGAAAAGAATTAAGCCAGAAACGTCTTTGGTTGACTTACAGAAAGCATATGTACATATGTGCATATATACCGTTTCCAAGGTGAAAATATGATAAGGAATGAGACGGGCTGGGGTAAAGGAAAAACGAGGGGAGGGAAACAGACGGCCGTGGAAACGGAAAACGGCAAACTCATAATGGGAACAGGCTACAGAAGAGGAAAAAAAGAAAAAGAATAGGAGGAAAAAGAAGAAGAGGAAAACGAAGAAGAAGAGGAAAACAAAGAAGAAGAATAAGACGAAGAAAAATCGAAAGACCACTGTGCGCGGACAATGTAATGTTGATATCGAACACAAGGGTAAAACTGCAAAGAACTGCAACTAACGATGGGAACATGCCACAGAAGAAGAAAAAGTAGAAGAGGAAGAAGCAGGAGAAGAAAAAGGACAAACGCAATACAGACAATTATAGGATACAGAAACTCAATGCCGATAAGAATCGAAAAACTACTGTGCGCCGACAACGTAATGTTGATATCAGGAACAGGAGAGAAAATGCAAAGAATCATGAATAAACAGTATAGCAAGCAGAAGTAGGTACAGAAAGAAGTAAAACAATAGTGATAAATCGCTAAACGACGGAAGAAAACACAAGTAACAAAACACACTGCAAGGAAGAAGAGCTGAAACAACGTGAAAATAGATACGGAGATTGCTAATAAGTGGGGAAAGGCGAACATAAAACATTACGCTGAGGAATTGCAGTGGAAGTACGCACGAAATTCACGTTCTATCATTGGACTGATCGAATCGAAAGGAGGCCGACTGAACGAGTCGCAAGAACGAAATCAAATAAATAGGAAATGTGTACAATGCCGACGTTAACATATACAAATGAAACATGGACGAGGTAAGCAAAGAATATGTTACAGTCTAAATTTGTCATTTGGTCATAATATTTGTTTTTTCTGTCGGAAAGTAGTCGATAGCTCCATCTGCTTTGACGTACCGCTGCATAAGAACCTGGTTGCGTATCAACAGATTTTTGAGACAAACTGACAACCACCACCTGCTTCATGAACGACGTGTTTCTGCCTTTGTGTCATCTACCGTACTCTTTCCGCTTGTTTTAGGTATTATGACTTGTGAAACACACGATTGGTAAGGGAGCAGCCAGCACATGACATCAAAGTATATGCTGCGTGAATGAAATACTTGCGGAAGATAAGTGGAAATACAAAATTCGATAGGATAAAGAGAGATGAGGAAATAAGAGGGAACTTACAACTAAAACCGATAACAACAGCAATAGAAGCGATGGTTTAGACATATGTATGTATGTATATAGAGTCTGGACGAGAACAAATTGGTTAAGATATGTGAGGCGAGAAGGATCAAAAAAGGAGAAGAATGGGGAGACCTGGAAAAACACGGAGGCGGCAAATAAATAAAATACATACAAAGATGGAAAATAATATAAGAGAGGTGATAGAAGGAGCGAGGTACCGGAAACGACGGAAGGGTTGGGTCAAAAAGAACAAAAGAAAAATCCAAGGAAAACACGAACCGAGCTAATAAATGAAATAGAAAACGAAAAAGGAAAAGTAGGTAAGGAAGATGATAGAAGGAGCAAGGTACCGGACGTGACTGAAGGATAAAGAAAATGGGAACAAAGAAGGTAAGGATGCAAGGGAGATGATGGAAGGAATGAGGGAACGGAAACGACGGAAGAATTGGGTCAAAGGGAAGAATAGGGAGACTTAGGAAAACCCGAACCCAGGAAATAAAGAAAATATAAACAAAGAGGGAAAAGAATGTAAAGCAGGTGATAGAAGGAGCGAGGGTACGGAAACGACGGAAGGATTTGATCAAGACTAGATCCAATTTGCCCAAGTCTTAATCCAAAAGTTGGGGAAAGTCCACTCCAACGGCTTTCAGAGGAAAGTGAAACAAGAAGAAGAATTCAGCAGATATAATCTTACTTGTTTTTGCTCTTCGTTGCTGCCGCAAGGGGGTACGCTCGGGGCATTCCTATTTATGCCACGAATTTGAACTTCGAGCTCCTTAGCTACCCTTCGGGCGTTCATATAGTCCCTACTTCTTTCTATGGACATTTTTTCCGCAATAATCGTGTTTATTGCCTGTAAAATGGCACAAATTAAATTTAAAGAAATCTCGGGTCATTCGATTTAATTCTTTTCTTAACACATTGGCGTGGGTACGGGGTGATTTCGCGGCTTTCCTTGTAATCGCGTTACGTTGGCAATAACTGGTAATAACTTTTCAACTAATTAAACTTTCCCGACACGTCACGATACAAGGAAAAATGATTATATGTGTTTGAGTATATAATGTTTCACAAACGAATTTTGGCATAAATAACTCCTTTGCGTAGAAATGTATACTTTTTAAAGTGCAAACATCAGAGGTTCTCAAACTTTTTATTACTTGTTAAACAGCAGAAATCTGTTATTAACAAAGTTATCTAAAAACTGTCATTATGATTTGAAGCAACGCTCAAGCGTCAAATGTGTATATCATCACGTCTCCGTATGACTCATCGCCGAATATATTCAAAGGTTAAAATCATAAACTCTCCTTTCAACTCGGAAAACATCAAACACGACATTTCTGAAGACAAATCGAACTATTGCTAACATCCTAAAAAATTATGTCGCGACAAATACGTGGAGATATCGATGACGCAAAAACGCGTCGTCCGTACCCCCAAAGAAAGAATTCGGATGACGCGTATACGCGTCGTATAGGGATCATCCATTACCAATGTGTTACTAAATATAATCGCGAATTATCGATAAAATCTTTAACATAGAAAGAGATAATTTACAAAATTCGTTCTTCTCAAAATAGTTTAAGTTCAAAAATACCTGTTCGAATACGATATAATCTTTCCAAAACGTTTCCATCCCCACCATCGGATTAATAACACCGCGTTGGTAGACTTTCCGCACCGCCGATATTTTCTGATTTTCGGCGTAAGAGCCGACAGCTTCTACACTTTTGAGGAAGTTGACGTAATCGTTCCATATGGGATACGAATGTATGTCCATTCCGATTTTATCCAGCGCGAAATCGTACGCTTGAGCCATTTTCTCTCTGTAAAAAGGTTTAACATCGTATTGACGAGTAATATTGCCAGGAGAGCAAGTAATGACTGATCTTGTTTGAAAAATCCAAAAACGTATTTCGACAACTACCTGATTAACCGCATCTTTTCAAGCAAGATATGATCAGAATGATTTATTATTATTATTATTATTATTATTATTATTATTATTATTATTATTATTATATATGCAGGGTACAAATTAACTGATGACTTTAATTTGAGGGAGGTGATTTCTTATCATATTTTTTGAGAAAAATCTCATATAAACATGTGTCCTAACATACTTCATTTTCGAGAAACAAGCCAATTTTTCATAAGAAATCATTTTTTTAATTAATTACTCCAAAGTCTTTTCTACGATTTCGATAAAACTTGGTATGTGCTAGAAATAACAAACGGCTTTTTGATGTAATTAGATTTAAAACACAACTTCCAGTGGCGTCGCAGATTAATTTTTATTATCAAAATCATTGCACGCCACATCGTTTATTCTAGCGTGCAAACAGAGATACGAAAGTTGTATTTTTAGTCATTTAATCTGGTAAAAATATTAAGCTTGGAGAAAAAGTGGCGTACCATGATTTCTACAATAAAAATCGATCAGGGAACTTTCCGCTAAGCCACTACAATTATTAATTCAAATCTAATTTCATCAGAAGAAGCTTTTTTATTGCTGAGAAATACACCGAGTTTCATGGAAATCGTGGAAAAGATTTTTAAGTAAATAACTTTAAAAATTATACAGTTCGTCTATTAGATCTTTTTACACACGTCACTGTTCAATGACACAAATAAAGATCGCCCGTTAATCTAATTATCCTTATTTATCGGTATCGAATATTCAAGTACGTATGTCTGAGACAGGAGTTATATGTAAACCACTACGTTAATCAATTGACTGTCAGAGAAGTGCAGATTATTTCAGTAGATACTGCTTAACTTGAACTAGAAGTACCGATTTTATTCGTACGGATAAAAATAGATGACGTGTATAAAAAGATCAATCAGACGAACTGTATTTTTTATTACAACTTTGACATCCTGTTTCTCGAAAACGAAGCAAGTTAGAACACATGCTTATATAAACTTTTTCTCCTAAAATGTGACAAGGGATCATCTCCTCGAATTAAAGTCATCACTTAATTTACGCCTTGTATATTATTACGTACTGTTTAAGTTAATTTTATTTGATTGTGAGAATGAAACGTTCAATAACGGGAAAAATTACACTTACTTGTATGTCGGTAACGACGCTTTGGTTTCTTTCACGTATGTCAAATAGAGTTTCCACAATTCGATGTTCAGTATCTTCATCAGACATCTTTGGAAAAGCTGTTGGAAATAGTTTGAAAATTATAATTAATGGGAAATTAGGCAAAATACTTAAGGAGTAAATAAAAAGAGAAAGGTATTATTAATAATAAGTAAAAAAATACTTTGTACGGCTAAATTATAAAAAATAAAAATTAAAAAATGCATACACTAGTATAACAGATTTCATAAGTTAATAAACATGATGACTGCTAGTCAGGCGACTATTAAAGCTGTTATGAAGTCTATTACCAGATCGAAACTGGTGAAACGTTGTAAAGAAGGCCTCAATGAATTGGGACGGGACAACGCTGTGTCCCTTGATGACTTTCCTTGTGAAAATGCCAAGTCATAATAATTTTTCAAATGCAGAAATACGAGGTACGGTATAGCATGTGTTTAATGCACTTGAAAATTATCAAGGGCATCCTGCGGCTCGTAATTTTTGAAGGGTTAGGACAAATTTTAACGCAAAGGTTCAAAAATGTATTGAAGTGAATGGAGGCCGATTCGAAAATTTATTATAATATTATTGATCATTTTTATTTCGCGTCACAAATCAATTACATTTTTTTATGAAACCTAAATACGTTTATCCTTAATGATTGTACTTTTAAATAAAACATCCTGTATTTCGATTAGGAGGAATATTTTATCTAAGTGTTTTAGGTTAAATCGCCATATTTTGGGCGAGGCATTCTTCAGTTATGGACAATTATTAATTAAACACACCCTATATATTTTGAAATAAAGGATTGAAAAGACAAGAAGGGGCAGGAGTCAGAGGCAGCTGGCACAAAAGAGCATAAGAACAAAGAGTAGCAACTTGTACAAATGCAATGAGTGTTATCCCCGGCTTTTCCATTGTGTACTCCAACCAGTGGCGGCTAATACACCAGAGCATAAGAGCGCCTAAACTCGCTGAAACGCTGGGCAATACTTGTATTGAAATTTTGCAAACATTCGCCCTTCCGAAGATGTTTTTAAACTCTCCTCGAGATCATCCAGTTGATCGTACATGCGAATCTTGCCACAAACCAATTTCGACGGATTATAACATTAGTTTTAGCAGCGCCGTATAACTACAAAGTGCGCTAACTCATTTGTACTGAGTGAGTGGAAATGGCGACGTCTTTTGTGATCGGGGTTTCATTCAGTGATTTAAAATTTCAATACAATTACTACCCAGCATGTCAGGGGGTTCACGCCCTCGTATGCTATCGCGCATCAGACGCCTCTGAGTGGACTACACAAAATCATACTTTCACAGTAGAAAAGCCAAGGACAAAAACCACTGCATTTAATACAAGTAGCCACTGCTTACGATTACATGCATACGATTAACATAGTTATGTTGCGCTGATGACTTAGTAATATTTGGAGAAACCGACAATCAATTACAAAGAAATATAAATGTCCTTAATGAAGAATTGAAAATTAAAAACACGGCAATAAATAGAGAAAAATCTGAAACCATGATAATCGGAAAGGAACATGAAAACATAACATAAAAATAGAAGACGAACCATAAATAAAATAGATAAGGTCAAATACTTGGGAGTAATAATAAATAGGGCAGATGAGTTAAATGAAAGAATAGCTAAGACTGCTGCAATTGACTAAGCAAAAACGAAATACCTAAGGAAGTAAAATCCGAAATAATAAAAAGAATTGTAAAACCAGCATTGATCTACGCATGTGAGTTCTAGACATGATCGCAAAGTACAAAAAGTAGAATAACAAGCGGAGAATTGAGACTTTTGGAAAAGCAAGGAAAAATAAAGTTAAAAAACAAGTATTCAAGGGCAAAATAAAAATAAACCCAGTCGAAATTACTGTAAAACAAACGCAACTTAGATGGCACTCGACCAGAGAATATTGGGACACAAAGAAATAGATAAAGAAGCGAATGAAGACTGGACGATAAACACAAAAACAAGAGACAAAGCATATTAGAAAGATAGTAGGACTAACCGAACTGAACAGTATAAGAAATGATGAAATTAGGAAACCAGTAAACCAGAAACCAATACTAGAAAAACAAAGCAAACAAAGCAATTAAACTGGTACGGGTATGTGGTAAGAATGAACCCAGAAAACCTAAAAAAACTGGCAGGAGGATAGGAGGATAGAGTGAGGGAAATGGACAAGAGAAGAACCGGAGCCCCAATCCGACGCCTAAGAAGACACTAAGAATCTGATAAAGAAGAAAAAAGAAGAAGGAAATTTTACCACCGTATATTTCTTGTTGCCGCTCGTTCCGCACCAGTATGCTTTCACTTAAGAAATGATCAAAACAAAACAACTAAACTGGTATGGACATGTGGTGAGGATGAACCCAGAGAGGCTGCCAAAGAAAATATTTGATATGGGAGTACCTAGTAAACGAAGAAAAGGATGATCTAGAAGGAAATGAATGGACCAGATCGAAGAATATGGGAAGGAGGACCTATACAGACTAGCAACGACCAGGATACGACGGAAGAAATGGACAAGAAAAGAACCGGAACCCCAATCCGACGCCTAAAAACACCAAAGACCTGATAAAGAAGAAAGAACAAGAAATTTTAGACCAGAATTTCCCTTTTACAATTTATCGACCACCGTATAGTTCTTATTGTCGCGCGTTGCACATCAATGTTTTCACTTAAGAAACGATCAAACCAAAGACATTAAACTGATACGAACATGTGTTGATGATGAATCCAGCCAAGTGGCAAAGAAGATACTTGATATGATAGGACCTAGAAGAAGAAGAAAAGGAAAACCTAGAAGGAAATGGGTGGATCAGATCAAAGAGTATGGGAACGGAAAACCCTTAGGGGACCCACAAAGACAAGTAGCGGACAGGATAGAGTGGAGGAAATGGATAAGAAAAGAACCGGATCCAACGAAAGAAGAAGAAATTTTAGACTGGAATTTCTAAATTCCCTTTTATTATGAGAATATAAACCCGCAGAGGACCTAAAAAGACTAGCAGGGGACAAGATAGGGTGAAGGAAATGGGCAAGAGAAGAACCGAAACCCCCTCTAACACCGGAAAGGGCACAAAGGATCTGGTAGAGAAGAAAGAAGGAAAAGAAATTTTAGACCGGAATTTCTAAATTCCCTTTTGCAATTTATGGACCACCGTGTATTTCCTATTGTCGCTTGTTCCACATCAGTATGCTTTCACTTCAGAAAAATTGATGTTTGTACAGGTACCTCTACGGATGGCAAGAGAAGATCAAAATTTTGTAATCTTCAGAAAAATAGAAAACAACGCAATTAAACTGGTACGAGCGTGTGGTCCGGATGAATCCGGACAGATTGGCAAAGAAGATATTTAATACGGGAGGACCCATAAAAAGAAGAAAAGGAAGACCTAGAAAGAAATGGAAGCTAGACAGAAAAGTATGGGAAGAAAAAGTCCCAAAGGACCTAAAAGGCTAGCGGGAGACAGGACAGAATGGAGGAAATGGATAAGAGAAGAACCGGAACCCCAATCTGACGCCCGAGAAGGTACTAAGGATCTGATAAGAAGAAGAAGAAGAGAAGGAGGAGTATAAAAATGAAAACGGCTCAAATTGTAGTATAGCAGCCACATTTTGCAAAAGTACATCCTATGTCATCAGCGCAATAGACCAAATTGCGGTGTCTTCGTTAATTTATCTACGCCAGTGCCATTTCGTGTGCGCAGATTAATATGACGTAATACGTCATTCTGAAAGTGTGGCTGCTATACAACATTCATAGGCATTTTCTTTACCGAAACTGGGAATTACGAGAAGTATGAAAGTGCACCATCATTTCGTAATTGACACTATGCAGCTGACACCTGACATCTCCTTCTTTACAATTTTTCTCCACTTACAGGTCGTCAAATGTAAATTGAAGTCCGAAGGTAGATATTAGATACTAGCCGTTAAGCCTGTCCCTGCCAGGCAGGAAGAAAAAGAAAATATAAGCTAACATGTTAGAAAATTGAATTTTGCCACGCCCCTTTTTCGTCTTAATTCTCTGCCCACAGGCCAAAAATCAAAAATCCGGCTACGTTAAGATTTGGCCTAGGCGTTTTACTATATGCATGCCAACTTTCAGATTTCTAGCCCATCAGTGGGCTTCAAAAAGCTCTGGTTAGACAAAAAAGAGGAACACACAAATAAGGAAATTATATATATAGATTTCGTTGTGATTTACAAATTGAATTAAAATAGAATATAAAATTAATTACTCTTTAACGTGGTCCTAAATGTGAGCCAAAAAAATATATCGCAAGTTGGAGAATGGAAAGTATAAGGATGAGTAAACTATGCTAGACCAATAATCCAGTTATTGCGGGGAAAAATGAAACAGAACTACAGCACGATATAGATGTCCTGAGTAAAGAGATGCACTCTCACTAACACGAGAATGAATATAAAGAAGGGGAGGTCAATGATAATAGGGACAACTAAGGAGAAACACCGAATCAACTTTGCAGGCGAAAATATAAAAGAAATTGAAAAATTCACCTACCTAAGAACGATCGTCAATGAGGAAGGAACCAAGACATCAATGCAATGAAGACAAAATTTCTCAGCAAAAAAGAAATGCCGAAGAAGGTAAAAGCCAAAGTTGTTAGAAAAATAGTGAAGTCAACATACATTCTCCTGCGAAAGTTGGACGACCACGAAAAGATGAAGAAGCAAACCAACCAGCAACTGAGCTGAGATTTTTAAGGAAGATACAAGGAAGGAGTTTAGGAAATAACTACGTATAATACCAGTAGAAGAGACGATACACCAGAGACAACTAAGATGGAGGGGACATATACACAGACTGTTGACAAGACAGACTAGTGAAAAAACTGTACTAAACGAGAGAAAATGAAAAACAACGAAGAGGAAGACCAAGAAAAACATGGAACGGGGAACTAAGAAAGGCAGCGGAACAGAGAGGAGTACAATGGGAAGATATATCAAGATTGGCGCAGAGAAGGAAAAATTGGAGAGAAATATAGAGGAAACCAAATGACTCGACTCCCACTCAACGGACACCGAAAAGTATATGGCTAGAGGATTAGGGAAGTAAGTAAGTAATAAACAAAAACAAAATAATTTTATTAGTATCATCAAACCGAGATCTTCATATCTTCTTTATTATTTACTAATATCATACGTAAAATATTTGACGTATCATGAAACGCACTTAAACAAAATTGTCCTTATTACAACCCCGCTTACCACACCAGTTTCTATCAGTAAGGACGACAACTTAACTGTTAAAATTCGTATTTAAAGGCATCCACATTGACAGATAAAGCTGGCATGCCATGCTTGGACATCTAATGACGCAAACACCAGATAAATTGCCTAACCGCATTTTGGAAACGGAGTATAGTACTGGCAAACGTAAGAGAGAAATACCGAGAAACAAGTGGAAGATGCAGGTGCTGCAAGGGAAAAGGCAGACGACAGGTAGGCAACCGAGACGTGGTATACTTCAGACGCAGCAACAGTCACTGAGCGCAATTTGTGAAAAAATAGCCACAATAAAGCTGTTAAGTATTACTAAAAAGAAAAAAGAGAATGATGATTTTTGGTGTTGTATGTATAGAAGAAAAGGAAGATTTGCAATTTCAATATTGAAATTCCGACATGAAGGAGGATTTTTTCCTGAAAATCACCTGACATTACAACAATATCAGTTTCAACAGCATTTTAGACTGAATTAACCACAATGTCAACATGTGCAGTAAGTTCAATAGAAAAGGATATTCAAACAAAAGGCTATATAGCGCCACGACAAAAAGAACTTTCAGTAACATCACGGTAAGTTGCTATGTATATGGGGCGGGACCTGCACAGTATACATACGTATACGGCTCGGTTGCTTCGACTCTTACACCGAAGGATACACAAGATACGAAATTAAGGACACAAGAAGAAAAACCATCATAATAATACTCCTGGCTAATATGGGAACGATGCCCTATGCCTACAAGGCCTGTAAAGCAAAATATATATCATGTGCCAACGAGGACGGCGAAGAAGAAGAAGAAGCAAACATCACTTGTGGAAAACTAGTATTGGGAAAAAAGCAACAATACACTACCTTGAAACAAAAACTGGCGGTGATGAGACTTGAAACAGAAATACCCTGTCCGCCCACATCTATCATCAATTATCAGTTCTAGAACAAAAGGAAATTAAAATCAAAACAAAGAAAAGTACATATACCACGGTAATAGTACCAACACTAACGTACGGATGGGAAACTTGGCCCAGGTAATCTTGAGGTACAAAAGTATAATAATATCAAACGGAGATGAAATATTTTAGAATAACGAGAAAACGACGAGGGACAGATGTAGAAACGCGTCAATAAGAAGTTATATAGACCAGAAAACGATAAGGGAGGTAACAGAGGAAAAACTGAAGGAGGTTCAACCACGTCCAAAGGATGAAAAGTTATCGATTGCCAAAAGAAAGGAAGCAAAAAGATATGGGAAAAGGAAAGTGGAAAGATATAGAAGAGGCATGAACGATAAGATAAAAGAACTGGCAAAAGGGGGAAAGTAATGGATAAAATACAAAAAATCACTGCGTCTGCAAATAGCAAGACGTGGAAAACAGGAGAAAACTTACGACAACGAACAGAAAGTAATACTAAATACTGTACTATACCACCGCCATTTCGGTCTTTACCAAACGTTTAATTATAATAAATTAGACCAGAATTCAACAAATAAATTAAAATTGAGTTAGGATATTAAAAGTGGAGACAAAAGCATAATATTAAATATTTTTGGTTGCCGGAAAGCCCGACCTGGAGCACGATACATGTAAATAAGGATTTCCTCGTATTTCCAGTAATTACGTACAATTCTCGTCCTGGCGGTAAGTCAATTACCAATGGTACTTCTCTACGAAAGTTTTTCAGAATTACCCCCAGCTAATTATAAAACTTAGCTGATCACTGGAGATACGTTGAAATCCACGTTTACAAAATATTAACAATAAAAATGTAAAAAAAAACAGTTACATAACATAAAAGTAGAACAAAATCTCCTATTCTTTAAATAGTAACTTACCATCTAGAAGTAAATTACGATTGCAAAATGAATGAATCTTTGTCTTAATGAAATATGATACTAATGAATACAAGGTAAAAATTCAGAAAGAAGCATTCCGATACATCATACAGGAATACTCTGATCGATATATCAAACATTTGAATAATTGTCAATTATATCAGAAGGCTTCCTCCCGAATTCCTCAACACAACTCAAGGCAGTATAGAAATAAAAAAATTCTTCGAATACGTGTAATATTTATTATACAAGAGGAGAGAGAAACTCTTATGCGATCACAAATCGTCAAAATGAAACAAGTATTTCTATACGTAATTACTTTATTTACAATAATATGGTTTCCTACCTTTTCGACTTTTTCAAAATTACGCGACTTCATCTGTAATAGAAAATAGAAAAACGGGGATTATCTACTCGATCCTTTCCTTGATTGATGCGTTTGTGTATCAAAATCTATCGTTATACCTCATGTTCGATATAAATCCTCCAATATCGGGAAGCGCTCGGGAATATTGAGATCAGGTGCTCGTACAGTGGACGTACCTCCGATATGTGTTTGCTCTGCGCCTCCCTCAAAAGTATCGACCATGATTCTAAATCGTAAGGGTTCTTCTCGACTTGTCTTTGTGTCCTGTACAGTTTGTCGATACCCCAATCCTAAAAAGAACATAAAACGAATCGTGACTACATTGGAAGCAAGGTTATCAATAACTTATTCGGCCCAAAAATTATTTTCTCGAGGAGCTAGATTTTAAGCGAGTTACTTACTATGTGAAGACGTTCTTCGGTCATCTTTTGAAGGTTTAAATCATTAAAATTACTCTGATAATAAGCAATACGCAAACAAAGCGTCCTCAACGATAAACCGCACGTATTTGATGTTTGCTAAAATGTCAAAATGGTATCTTAGATCAGCGACATCTAAGGGACGGTAGAGTTAATAAAAGGAAGGTATTTTTGCATTATCTACATTTATTTTTATTTTTGAAACAAAGAAGAATTATAAAATGTGGATGAAACAATAAATCAATACGAAACTAACTAAACGAAGTTAAATAAAAAGAAGGAAAGAAATAGGAAGATTTACATCTGCCGGACCAGAGTCGGTAAAACAGGGAGCTACACACACGAACATTATACAGAGCGATCGAAATTGATTGAATGCAGTTGGTGAGCCGAAAGTTGCCGATTTGTTTGCTGTGTCAAAATGTATCAAAATAAATTAATAATAATTAAAGTAAATTAATCACATTGCCACATAGTGTACATGTCAATATGTGATTAATTTCTTATTTATTTTAATAGTTTTTGACAGACAACACTAAACGGCAACTTCAGACTCGCAAACTGCATCCAATCCATATTCCCTAATATTTACAAGAAACATTTAAGTCGCAAATTAAACATCAGTAAACATTACGAATAAGTCAAATAAATCAGGGATGTCAACTACATTCGTCTATTGCTAATCTTTATGTACATGCATATAGGACGATGAGGAAGGTGACGACACCGACGTCTTATGTTCACACAATTATATAGATGGATCTTTTTAGGCGGTTTAGCCTGTGTATTACGATGGGACCTTAAATACGCTGAGAAAACCGAAGCTTATATCAAGCAATACTAAGTTAAGAATATACAGGACGCTCATAAGGCCAACGGCGATCTATGCAAGCGAAATGTGTGCTAAACAAAGCGTCGGAAGACGGGTGGGAAGTAGGAATGCAAGAAACTTGAGAAGAAAAAATACGAAAGAGGGATCCCAATAAACTTTTTTTTAATTTCGCGTATAGTTAAGTTAAGGCAATAGTGAACATATTCGCATGCATTGTGCTTAGAAGTTAGCGAGTATGTCCACTATTGCCGGAAATTCCAACTTAAACTGTCCACGAAATTTAAAAATGTTTACTGGAATGGCCTAGCTAGAAGAACGAACCAAGACATATACAGGCTTAACGAGCTAAGAATAACAACATATCTAAGGACTCAAAGATTAAGACGGCTAGAAATTGTAGTTTACTAATATTTATAACGTACTTTCTCTCTGAAAGTTCAAGCTACACCTTTCATGTTTCGTTGGGGAGTTTGTGACCTTCGGCCATATTGTTGTAGGTATTTTCACGTGGGAATTTTAAATATAAAAATAGGTATAAAAATTAAAATTAGGAATAGTAGAAACTATCTTCGGATGTTTTTTAATACAGTTCTACACACGAAGTATTTGCTATCACTTTGTCATTAGTGTCGATTGTGAGCTGTGATCGTTTAGAGCATCGTTAACCATTTTAATAAATGAATTATTCGTCTTGTACCCTCCGTCGAGGATGACCACTTGGTGATCGAAATACGTATTTGGAGCCTGGTAAGGAGAATAAACTTATTACTCATTAAATGTTTTTTTCAAAATTGTAATGTATGACCCTCAGTCTCTAACTGATACTACCCTTCTAAATCGTGTCAATGTATTATACAATTTTACTTACCTTTCATTCCGGCTAATTACTTACCACACCTCTACAAGCCGCACTAATAGTAATAACTTTATGTAGAAAACACTGCAACGTTCCTAAATAGAGACTTACACTTTCTGTAACCCTATTAATCCTTTCATTTTTCAAGATTATGTTCGGTCCGATGTTATTCTAAGAATGGCAGAAATTATTTGAAAGTCGCAGAACAACCTCCATTAGTACAATCGCTTTTTATATACGAGTACCATGCTACATATTTTTCTTATCGCCTACAGTATAGGAAGAAGCAAGGTATAGTTAGTACGTCGTCGCAAACAAACATACGCGAGCATGTAAAGTGCAAATAATATCCACGGGCATTGAAGATCAAATATACTAAGGAACTCCACGATTAACAAGTAGTGATGCCTAAGTAATTCCGTTTGTGTCAACAATACGGGAATCGAGTGAGAGAAAGAAAAGACAAATATGACTAGTGTGAGTATACAGCTTTCACTTACGTCGACCAATGGCAATACCTGGTATAAGGTCATCTTTTACTCGTAAAGGCTAAAAGTGCAATATTGCTTCGTATAAATGTTTCTAATTGAGGTCTTGCAGCATTCCTCCTTATTCATAGAATTTGGAAATGTGCAACTTCCAGCTGTTCAATCATCTGCGTGGGCGAAATTGTTTTATCCGGAATGATAAATAGTCTGTGCAAACAGCACTAACAGCGTACAATCACGAAGTAAGTTACGACAGCATCGCCGACTTCCCACTGTAGTCAGTACTAAATCGATGCTGTATGCGAGTAGTTCTTTGTACATCTAAGCTGTCGAACTTATTTCGTAATTACCGCTGTTTGCCCAGACTAATTATAATTCAACCAAGAAATTCATCAAATATTCCACAAAACAACTGATTAGATAGTGGTGAATAGACTGTAGAAATTCTCGGTGGCGGCTTGCATGATGGCGATTTTTAGCAGATAAAAATCTGAACTACGACTTCTCGGATAGGAAGTACTACAACTATAGGGACCCTTTGGATGTTAAACCGAGGACATTCTGTATGAAAAATAATGAATAAATGACAATAAGGCATTGATCTTCAATGCAGCGGATATTTTCAGAACCACGGCTTGACAAAAGAAAAGCAGCAGATTGCGCGGCAGTGAAAGTAGGTTTGCTACCCCTACAAATTACCTTTCTGAAGAATATTTTTCCAAAAACGAGTTTTCTTTTCCCCTATATCAAAATATATTGCGTGAAAGAACTATGACGAGGTATATGCTCGGCCCGAAGAACGACGGTCCCCCGACTATAACATGTTACACCCGATGCACTTCTACGAAGCGCGCGCTACTTATAAAGGCATAAAATGTACGCTGCAATGTGTAAAGATTTCCGACTATTAACTTTTAAAAACGCAATAACGTTAAAATCGAATATATAACAATACGAATCTAAGGGGAGAATGAACAGGTATTAAATTAAAAACGAATCGATCGTTTTTCAATAATTTTTATAATAATTACAGCAATTTCTTCTCCATACTCATCTAAAACAGCACACGCAGACACACACTTAAAAATGCAACTTGAATTTCGTAAAAAAATAATAGAGAACACACATCTCTAAACACCTAAAAGATAAGGAAATCTAGAAGTGAATAGAATTTCGCAGGTATACGCCGGCGATAAGATCTGATGGTCTCATCGAATAGTCCCGATATGATTGAAATAACTATTATTCGATCGGGTTACACCTGCGCACCCGCGAAATCCTATTAATTATACGTCAAATGAGAGAACGGGTTACACTTCTAATCATGTATATAAACTACGAAAGAAAATCACTAATTTCGAAATATACAACAATCAAGTGATGTACAAAAAGAGAAAAAAACACTACTTATTAAACGTAAAATATTTAGAGAGGTAAATAGTAAGCTGATTACGGTGATCGTACAACAAGCCATGTCATTATTTATACAATGCTTTCGAAGATTTGGAATGGATGGCAACGTTGTATTGCCATATAATCGATGGTGTGAGAATTTTCCTTTTTTTGTTATGAGATAACGTTTAAAACTGATCGAAGCGACTTCCGGCTTCTTCGAAAACTTCATATTTATGTAGTAGCCTACGGTAAATGTAGTATGCATCGATACGGTATAAAAAATAAAAACATTAAAACATTTACTCTTAGTTTCCTTTTCGAAAGTGTTCGTTTATTATACGTACGATTATTTTAATGGAAAAATCGAAAGTACACAGTGTAAGAAATTAAGTACATTATTTATATAATCGGAATGATAATTAACAATCGATGAAAAAATTATTATAAAATTATTTAAGTTAAAGTGGAGCGAGTAATCTGCGTGTATCGTTCGCGGAAATAACGGGAAAATTTCGAATCAAATCGTCAGGATAATATCGTGGCAGCGCGAAAGCGCTCGTTTCATCGTCCGATTCTGAACGATACGTGCAGGTTACTCGTAAAAAAATCAAGAAATCGCGAAATAAACACAAACGAACCATGCATAAAATACATTTAAATATTTTTACAATACTGTGTTTACACTAATCAAGTATGTTTTACACTAAAAGATTTTCATTATGTTGTATTTTATTGCCAGAAAAACAAAAATAATTTTAAAGAAACGAGGAATAATCAACAAATTTACAAGCGCATCAAGTAGCCTTGCATACACCAGTTTACTAAGAGTCTAGTAACAAAATATTTATTCGAATCTATCAGGGGCGAGAAATCGAAAACTGTAAACACCGTTTCGTAAGATGTTCCGATTTCCTACCACGCTTATAGATTCCGAAAAACAGTTTTAATTACTACGCGACTGTCCTCGGTGTATGACGATTCCTTTCGATAAAATCAAATAATACAATCCATCGAGAGACAGAATTATAATATATTCTTTACATACAATTTTACAAAGAGAGACCGCTAGTTTGTAACTTCGAAAAATGTTTCCTTAAAAGGATGAGAGGAGGTGTAGCAGAGATCGGACTAAGCATTTCAAGAAAGGAGAAGGGGGTGTTTTATTCCTAAGTTACATCTTCCACGTTTTCTTCCACAAATATTTTTTTTCTTGTATTCTTGCATGTTTATGTTGGTTTTCTTGTATGTATATGTATACAATAATAATGTTTAGTATTATTTTATATCGATATTCTTTTTTTTGTAAAAGGCTCTTACTACGAGAACACTGTGTCGTTCATCTAGATACCGCGCATAATCGCTTTCGTTCCCTCGCAAGCACGCACGCAAACGTTTTCTTTCGCTCATCCACATTCTCTCCCTCCCTAGCATACTTTCCAACATTTTTTTATTAATTATTTATTTTCCGGATTCGCCCCAGGCTCGCTCACGCTCGCTCCAATCACTCGCACGAACAGACAGATACGATAGAGTTACGGCTAGATAATATTAATAATAATTATAATAATAATACAGTATGTACTGGTGGTTGTGTGGCCACCTCTCGAGTGTCCATGAATACGCTGTAAAATAAGCACAACACTTGCACTCAATGTCCGCGAGGCCAATTTAGGACACGACCTCTAATGCAGTTATGAGACGTCCTGATCCTCGACGTCCTGAAGCTGCTCCTTAGGTTCTGCTTCACCTGTGAAAGAAGAACAAAAAATCAATACCATATTGCTTTTTTGTAATAAAATATAAAAATCCAAGTACAAAAACAATATAAGTCTATATATAATATATGAAACTATAAAAGTAATGAATAAGGTTTGATAAAAGAGTGGATGACGTGTTATCAAAGTTATCATTAAGTAGTGTAAACCGGACTGACGCCTTTACTTCCTCGAAGTAGAGACAAAGACCAGTTTACACTACTTAATGATAACACATCATCCACTCTTTTATCAAACCTTAGTTATCAATATAATCAGAGAAACACGAATGCGACCAGTTACACTACGTTAACAAACTTTCTATACACTGCAAATAAGAATATATATATTTTTTAATATACAGTAGTTTAGCGATAATTCATTAACAATGTGAAGTTGTGATTGATTTTTGTATTATCCTGTATCTAAAAATTAGGAGGAATGACGTCACAAGTCCGGTTTACAACAGTTAAAAAGAAACGCGAATATCACAGGTAGAAATCACTGTGATGTATGACGAACCAACTGTAACGTTATGAACTTTAGTCAGATAGACTCACCCAGCTGTCATTTTCGTACAGTGAGTTAAATATGGGAACGGACTTCAAGGTCAGATCAGTTTCCACTAGGTAAATGAAGAGCGTTGTTGCACCTAACCTTGAAGCGCGTTCCAGTATTTGACTAACTGTACTAATTTATGCAAACTTACTTAACAAAACCGAGAAATGGCAGAAAATTGGGATAAACATGGAAGACTGACGTATTTATCGTGCGAGAACCTACCGTCTCGGAGGAGTGACGTCAAAATCTGGTTTACAACAGGTAAAATTTATCATCACAGATAGCAGTCACTGTGATAAAAACAAAAGTAACTGTACCGAATACACGAAAAGTGTTTTTGAGTGATTTGTCCGTCCGCACCAGCCAAATATGTCATTCCAGACTCGCATATTTTACACAAACGTAAATATCTCATCTGTTATCTCTTTAAAGATTTGGAATGTATAGGGATAGATCGCAAATGGATAATTGCAAATTCTCCAAATTTCGAGGGGACTGGGACTGGATATTTTATATCCGTGTAAAATCTTGACCTGGTAAAATAAGAATGTGACTATAGGCTACCTGATGCTTCAAATTTATGTATTATTTAAAGTTATATGAGGTATAAGTGGGTCATCGGATAGTAGTATTGGTTTGGAAGCAGTGAATTATGTATTGTAACAGATTTGTCGATACGTAACTGAAAATCGCGGCCGTCGTGGAACACCACATACGGGGCAACGATCTGGTTGTGAAATTAAACAAACACGTCCTATTCAAATATCCACTTCACATTGCTTAACATATGGTTCGAATATTACTAGCGTTTACATTTCCTTCCTTAAATTGTTAACATTCACCTATATTTTCAATCAGATGTTGGAAGTTCTTCCTGGCATTGTCGACACCTACGAAATTATCACCCGCGTAATAAAACAAACAGGATCTACTCGACCTTGCCCCAGATATGGTCCAAACTTTACTAGTGTTTACCTTTCTACATATTAATAATAAACATTATAGTCGGCCGCATACTGTCAGGGGCTCACCGAATGTTCTCTTGCGAAATTTCAAAAATTTTATTTACACTTTCCTGTTATAGTAGGAACATATTTTCTCTTACAAATTTTGTTTTCTTTTGTTTAAACTTCCTTGTTTTAATTTAATGCATACGTTGTGAAAAACCCTTCATAGTAAAACTATTTTTTCACTCGCCTTTCGCTTTCTTTTTTAATTTTCATAAATTTGATAAAATTCTTATCTACAATCTTCGATTTCAAACGAAACATACTGTAATGTCAAACGTACACCACTTGCCACTTCATCTGTCATTAAGCACCCTTCCCACACATTGACATGGTGATCAGGTTTGTGTGCTTTTGTTGAGCTCATACCCATGTCAAGGGGGCAAGAGAGAGATTGTCAGACAACGAGCAACTGTCGCTGGTCACCGCGCACCCATGTGTGTATACAGGGCGTAACTGTGAAAATCGTTAATTTATTAATATGGTAAAGCTGGTACAGTATTAGAAACTCGCTACAATTGTATAACAGGGCCGGACTCAAAACTGTAACTAAAATATTGGATATATTTTAATTATCTACCTTTGGACAACTTTTTAGCCATTTACACAGTTACGCCCTGTATATACAGGTATCAGGAGCTGTTCGTACGGCGATCTTGCTAAAATTCTCTAGAGTTAGAGCAGCAGGCGGGATGTGCGATGTGTTGTAACATTAAAACAAAAAATCAAACAAAAGCAAAGCAAACGTTAGTCTGATATCTTGGAACCAGCCACGCTATTCCTTATATAACGCTCAAACCAAAGCTAGACGAGCTCTATCAAAGTTTCAATTTGCGTCACTTGCGTGACTGTATGCAATACTAATCGTTGTGGCATCGAGTAGAGAGTACTAGGTAACCATTGGTACAAAATGAATGTCATATCAATTGTATTGTAAGAGTGGAAGCCTTTGATACCGAGATCTATTTTGCGTTAAATAAATTTGGTTAAATGCCCCTTCCGGAGTGAAACATTGTTGTTACTTGAGGGAAGTTTCCTCTATGAATTGCATTGGTGGCTCTTTCTTTTCAATTTTTTTGATATTGTGTGAGTAAATTACACCACAGTCCTTACAATCATTACCAATTTAAACTTGTCCATCCTTTAATTTTTAGACGCTTTACGATTGGAAATTTTTTCTAAAAGACGAGTCCCCGAAATGTCCTAAACCCTACCTTGTGGGCTATTTACTGTGTTGTTAAAGCTGAATTTGATCCATTTCACAACGTTTTCCTATCTTTTCGCTTAGATTTGGCAGAATTTTCGGGATTCTCAATAATAAAACTGCTCAAACCTTAATGTGAGTGGATTACGAGGATGATTTGATAAGTTCTGAAACGACGTAGTAAACTATCATACTACAGCAGATGTCTGTGATGAAGGGGTATTTTTAAAATGGGGAAAACGGAAGTACGTTTAGTGAATACGTGTTTTGTTTCAGAAGGTTGAAAGAATCTCTCATCATTTTCCACTATTCCAATGTGAACTGCGGAATTTAAACGATGTTGGCTGCACAAGTTTTGAAGATGATGCCCATAGTTCATAGTGGATGTACCACTACAATAAGAGAAAAGATACAAAAATCCATATAGTCCCTGCACACAGAGTATTGAAGGCTACCAGGTTACGGCCATATTTTAATGCAAGAATTGGCAGGAAAAAGCTGCAAAATATGTGCCCTATTTGTTAAGCATTGATCAGCAACATTACGGCGGCGATTGACTTGTAACAAAACATAGTAATGTAACACGAGCAGAACATAATCGAGCTGTTTTTCTTGCCACATCAGTGCAGGTCACTATATGTTCAATTGGAGCTTACTCATCATATTCATCCAGCAAATGTCAAGGGGCTTTCCAGACGCATGTCTACTATATGCAGTGGCGTTTCAAACTTCAAACAACTTAGCGAAAGTCCTTTTCTTATAGTTTCTTTAAAAGTTTCTGACACCCCTGACGCGATTAACAGGGAAATGAAACACTTTTGGAGACAAGCATTCAAAGCGAGCATTTGCGCTATCATATTTAAGTAGCGACAGATCTTATGTTCGTTGGGAGCATTACATTACAATGTTCTCCTCTAGTCGGCGACTAACTTTAAATTTAGGAAATATCGCGAAATTGTGTGGACCTCTTTAACAAGGATAGAAAGAGCTTTTACGAGTTATAAGTGGATGAAATTTAATCTGTTAGACTGGAGACAAAACAGTAGCCAATACAGGCAATAGAAGCCATTCTTCCAAACACTTTATGTCGTTGTGTTGGAAACTCCTTCATATCAATTGACTGCAAATGTTAAATCGATCTGTCAAATAGTCTGGTTTTGCCGTTCTTGAGAAGTCATCACTTTCATTTTCCACCATGAGTTTTTGGGTTTAGAAATTCAAGCGTGGCTGGCGCATACACGTAATGAACTACGTTCAGGACGTCCAAAAATGGCTGCCACGCCAGAAATTTTGAAAAAAATCATGATACGATTTTGGCCTATCGCCCATCAAAAATGCGTGAAATCGAGGAAGCCGTGGGCATCTCTTATGAACGAATAATTCGTATTTTACATAATGAATTGGGTTTAACAAAGCTTTTTGCAAGATGGGTGCCGTATTTGCTCAATTCGGAGCAAAAACGCATTCGAGCTCGAACCTATACCGATTGTTTGGTTTGTGTACGATGAATCCAATGGACTTCAAGAGATGATTCGTGACCATGGTTTCATCACTACACACCAGAAACAAGAATACGATTGCAACAGTGGATTGCACGCGGTGAATCGATTTCGAAAAGGCAAAGACCATTCACTCGGCTGGGAAAGGTGATGGCATCGGTTTTTTGGAGCGCAAAAGTAATTTTGCTAATTGGTTATCTTAAAAAAAAGGCACAACTGTTACTGGCCAATACTACACGACAGTTTTGGACAAATTAAAGGCAGCAATACGGAAAGAACGCCCGGGAATGGTTAAGAAGAAAGTGTTGTTTTAGCAAGACAATGCACCCTCTCATTCAAGTGCAATCTTGCAGTAAAAATTGACAGAATTGCAGTTCGAAATCCTTCCGCGTCTGTGGTATTCGTCCGATTTGCCTCCGTCAGACTTCCACCTGTTCCCAAAACTCAAAACATTTCTGAGTGGAAAGAAATTTTGGTCGAATAAAGAACTGATAGAGGCTGGTAAAAGATTATTTTGGGAACCTCACTTTCGGGACGGAATCAAAAAGCTAGAGAAACATTGGACCAAGTGTGTTGAGGTTCAAGATGATTACATTGAAAAATAAAATATAACTTGAATCCGTATTAGTTTGTTTTCATTGTCATTCCTGAAACTTCTCAAGCTACCCTCGTACGTAGCAAAAGGATCAAATTGGATAACAATTCCTGGTTTACTTAAAAATAATCACCAGGTCAATGCACCTCTTCACAAGGATGGAATTATAGCTATAGAAATCTTTGAAACACAACCTTAACACAAACAGGTTTTGAACTTTTTTCTAAACCTAACAGTACAAAACGAATTCTTTCATACCACTCCGAGAAACTATCAAAACCTTTGTTCTGTTGAGCAATGGCTGTAGAGCAGCTTTTCCCAATTGATGCTGTCTGGACTCCCAAGAGTCCACGGTCCAATTTCAGGGGTATTTATTCTTTATGTATAAAACTCGTCTCTTTTTGCTTGGGTGCGGCATTGGGTTCCACCGTTAAACCGGTTAAACGACCCTGCTAACGCAACGGATATAAGGCTGCTTAAGTCGGTGCCGACGCTGGTCGGTGAACCAGCCATCTCTCCCTACTTCCACGACAAAAAATATTTAGGAACCGCTGGTATAGAAAAATAGTTTTTCTTTAAATACAAATGCGTTACTTTTGATGTACGTTATCGCCTCAAAGTTGCATTGAAATCAGCACATTAATAGTGTCAACGTTGCTGTGAGCGACGCGCAGAAATAATGTTGCAATTTTTTCCCTAAATTTTGACATATCTTTAATTTAACTTCTTCGTTAATCATCTCTACGAAGTTCTAAGATTTATTTTCCTAAGATTCGCACGTACTTTACCAATTTTACTTGGCATTCAAAGGGTTAACGTTTATTTTTGTCGTGACATCAAGAAACGGTATTTAAATTATTTATTTCGATCAACAAATACAAAAAACCTCAAGATCCAGATAGTTTACAATAAAGAATAGAATTAACAAGGCCTAATATAAAACACGTTTGATTTCTTTTTTATATAAAAATAAAGTGCGCACGTCACTGACGACGTTTTTGGAAGACTGTTACATTTTGTTCAAACAAGTCGGTGTGACGACTACACGACTAGTTGGCAATTTTTCAAGAAATTCAGTGTAGATTGCACGAAATTATCCAGATTGGGCGCTGTTAAGTGTACAACTATTGAATAATAATAATTGAGCTGCCTATTTTAAAATTCTAATTAGTACCCTACACAACTTTTACCTAACATGATAAGCGTATATGTAATCACCGAAAATGTCAAGAATGTTGACAATTCGATACAACTTTTACTATGTTCATAATTTCTCTTACTTATCCCTATTCTTACCTATTAAATTTTTGTTTTTAATATATTTTAGGAACATTTTATGATAATTTCAAACGTCTATGCTTTAGGAACTACATACAAGAAAATCACCGCATTTTCCGAATGCAAATACTAGCCTACAGGGTGATGACAATCACATTTCAGTTTCTCTAGATTCTTTGTGCTTATAACTATTTTGTTCGTATCGAAAATCAAAATTGCAAAAAGACTAGAATACTTAGAAGGTTTTGACCTCTTTTGTACCAAAGTCCTAAATACAATACCAACCAATTTTAATCTAATTGCATTGCGTATGACAGAGACTAGACGTAAAAGATTGAGCCGTTTAAAACAACAAAAAACGATAAACGACAAAAAAATTAGCCAGCCCTTGAAAAAGGTCCTCACCGTCACCCTGCATATCACTGGTCCACAGCGTGAGGTTATCTCGCAGAAGCTGCATTATCAGCGTGCTGTCTTTGTAGCTCTCCTCCGATAAGGTGTCCAATTCGGCGATGGCATCGTCGAAGGCCGCCTTAGCCAGACGACACGCCCTATCCGGACTGTTAAGGATTTCGTAATAGAAAACGCTGAAGTTCAGCGCCAATCCGAGGCGAATGGGGTGCGTCGGCGGCAATTCGGTCATCGCGATGTCACTGGCGGCCTTGTAGGCGACCAGGGAATGTTCGGCGGCATCCTTGCGGTCGTTTCCGGTGGCGAATTCCGCCAGGTATCGGTGGTAATCGCCCTTCATCTTGTAATAGAACACCTTCGATTCGCCCGTCGACGCGGCCGGGATCAAGTGCTTGTCGAGCACGCTCAGGATGTCGGAGCAGATGTCCCTGAGCTCCTTTTCAACTTGACCGCGATATTGCCTAATCATTTCGAGCTTGTCGTCTGCACCTTTGCTCTCTTCCTTCTGCTCGATCGACGAGATTATCCTCCAAGAGGCTCGTCGGGCGCCGATGACGTTTTTATAAGCTACCGAAAGAAGGTTTCGTTCCTCGACGGTTAATTCTACGTCTAATTTCGCTACCTTCTTCATAGCCTCCACCATTTCTATAATAAAAACAAAAAGAAACGTTAATAGAATTACGCAACAAATAAAGTTTTAAATAAAATGCAAAGACAATTGCCCTGAGTATTAATAACAATAATAATTGTGAGGCACTAACGCTCCATGAAGGAATAGTGCCTGCGGGGGAGGACGAGGGGGAGAGGCAGCCCGTATCTTCGCCCTCACACCCGGTTGCCGCGCACCAATCCATTCTGAATTCATACGCGATGAAGTGGTGAGCATCACGCATTAAACAATCACAATCATTATTACCCCTTGTTCACGCAAGCCCGCAATTTTGGAGTGAGTGAGTGAACCACTGGACCGCTGGAGTTTAGAAGGCAGGCTATCGGTATTGCAATTATCGGGACAAAACACGTATTATTGAATTTGGCAAGAAAGTAATGTCGGTTGTCACGCATCGAGAGCGTTGCAATTATATTGAAAGACTTATGCCAGTGTTATGCCTTTCTCCTTTTGACATTTGATACCATTACAATTGCTTATATTTTGAAAAATTACACGTAGTTAAAACAGTGACTTCTTTCTTAATGAAACAAAAACATCATTCGAAGACGATCATGGTGTAAGCGTGATGAACCAGCACAAACCACATCTAAAGAAGAATTGCATCAAAAAAGATCATACTGTAAATTTTGTGGGATTACAAAGGTGTTATGTATTTTGAGCTGCTTCCAAGAAAACTAATGAAACTGCATGAAGCAATCCAAGAAACACGGCTAGAATCGGTAAACCACAAGAGAATTGTTCCATTACGCTAATGCAAGGCCTAACACGTTTTTAGTAACTGGGAAATTATTTGAAGCTTGGGTGGGAATTAATGTCACGTCACTGATACAGTTGAACTTAAATCTCACTTGGTTCAGTTTTTTAATAATCAGGATCGAAATTTCTATGAGCGCGGAATCATGGACCTGCAAAAAAGATGGCAAAAAGTCATTGAACAAGATGGAAAATGCTCGATTGATTAAAGTTTATTCTTTGTTTAAGAAAGGCGAGTTTTATTTCAGATTACAAAACTGAAATGACTTTTTTACCGCCCAATATATTGACCTATGGCTATTCAAAGTCGCACAGAAGTTGCTTGGTCTAGTATTTTAATAAAGAATAATTACATATCACTATTCGACACTAATCGGTGTAATTAGGTAAAACATGAAGAAAGAAAGAAAACAATCTCCACAGAAAATTAAGTACCACTATACTCTGTTCACCCAACAGATATAGTTAAGCCACTCCCCATAAGTTTATACCAATGAGCGTAAAAGACAGCTTAACATGCTACAAATTGCAAAAGCGCAGCAAATTTGAATTAATACGGTTGTTTTTTTTTCGTTTGAGAAAGAGGAGGATGCCCCGTTCCTTTTTGATGCTGTTCAAATTCCTTATACCATCAGTAAATTGTAGCCATGGAAAGCTTGCTGACTAAAAACTGAATCTAAACCCTCTTTGCGCTGATAAACGCTTAAATCTCTTTTAAATTCATGGTAAATTATGATGATTCGAAAGTGCTCTCTGGTTAATTACATTTTATTTTACTTTTAAAAAATAAGTAGCTGATTATGAGTTATACCAAATGTAATTTCAACAACTAAACGCCAATTTAATTAAATGGTGTCAAGTGCTTCCTTGGACTTTTGCTAAATTTCGAAGTCCATCCTCAAAAGGATAGTAATTCAAGAAGGAAGGTGATAGTATATTCCTAGGCGAATGGATGCAGCTTCGCTTTGTGACATTCGTTTTCCTTCAGGAGGTTGGGTGTTGGTGGGGGAGGAAAGGGGGAGGGAGGGGGATCATACGAGGGAATCGGCTGTTATGCCATCGTGGATACCCTCGAACGAACTTTGCGAAAATTTCTAACAACTTTGAGAAGGACCCAAAACCATCTCGAAGGTCGCAGCAGAAACTTCCTAGGTCCTAGGCTTTTAGGAGCCCTAATTAACTTCCATAATGAACTGTTCTGAGTCACTATTGGAGACGGATAGTTTTAACTAATAACCTTCTCATCTCCCATTCTCATTCTACAGGTAATACCAATTGCTCATCCTTTCATAATTATTTTGAGGACAACTCAAAACAAGATTTATTAATCTGAATCTTCATATCTCCAAGCCATTTCCTCCCAAACTGATTCTTCACTAAAAGTAACCAATAACACCTTTTCACTACTACCGTCCGATCATCTTCAGGAGCGACATCAATCTTCTATCGTTTCACAATTACTTCCATTTCTATGTGTGTGAGGGATGAAGACGGCATCCCTCGTGGAATAGAGAAGTGGCACTTTAAAGGGTTTTCTTTTTCGAAAAAAAAAAAAAAAATGACCTAAATTCTACACCTCACGAGCCACTCGGATTGCAGAAGTAGAAGTATATTTTCTTGGGAAACCCTTACATGAACCACAGTTTTTAGTTCTTTATCCCCCTGCCCTCCCAAATTCAGCTATCTGGCAAAATTGTAGTATAAATGGGAATCTACCATGCAAGACTTGAAGCAATGCTTGTACGGGGGTAATTCGGAAAAGAACTTTCGTTTGCGCATTTTTGTAGCTACAATCTGTCATTTAATACCAAACTTTTTTACGAATTACCCTCGTATTTTCTATTTCTCTTCTACTAATAGAACGTGCCAAAACAATGTCTTGCTATGATTTTTCAGTGAGTTTTGATTTTATAGTCGAACAGGGAAAACGGATCAAAACATGCGAGATTGTTGGAGAATCCAAAGTTTTGGCGTTTTAATCTGTAAATCTACTAAATTTCATTTTTCAACAGCCGAATAAAAATTTTGAAGTCCATTCAAACGACCTGAAATTTCGGAGCCTTTGCAAAAAATCAAAAATTATCTGGTAAAATTCTTGACCAAATTGGAACGGTATCTAACATTTGAGATACTCGAAGCACCGTTTGGATTTTTCAAAGTTTCCAGTAATACTCGCATCTTCAACTAGCAGAATTTGTCAAGCCTTTACAAGATCTTCCTATAAAGTTTGAGTGAATTTCAACTTCTTTGCCGAATGATGAAAATAGTTCAAAACATGCGCCATCGTCAGAAAGTCAAAAGGCCATTCAAACGAACTGAAATTTCAGTACCTTTGCGAGAAATCAAAAATTATCTGGTAGGATTCTTGACCAAATTGGAACGGTATCTAACATTTGAGGTTACTCAAAGCAGCGTGGATTGGATTTGTCGAAGGTTTCAGTAATACTTGCATCTTCAACTAGCAAAATTTGTCAAGCCTTTACAAGGTCTTCCTATAAAGTTTGAGCGACTTTCAACTTCTTTGCCGAATGGTAAAAACAGCCCAAGAACATGTGAGCTTCTAGGAAGATCAAAAGTTTTTTGGACCTCGTTCGTAAACAAGCAGCACCAACAATGTTGGCAAAACCAATTATTTCCTCCTGTATTGATGTTGGGATAGGATTTTTCGATTTTTACCAATCCGATGTCTATTGTCTGTTACTGTTATGATTTTTAGGAGCAAGTACAGAAAGTGTCGTGCTATTACTTCATATTTAAAGAATGTACGTCACATCCTGCGGTGTAATCGCAATTAAGTACGATTAAAATAAAAAATAAATGTTACATATTACACCGAATAGTATTATCTCAACGACCTTTATTATACATCAGACAAGTTGATTGATTCCAAAACGAAAGGAAGATTAGATAAAAGAGTGAGTACCAACGTAAAAGATTTTTGGTCTTTCTAAAGATCTTTCTGCACTAACCGATTTTAAAATAAAGTACAATTTTCTTCCTCTTAAGGCCTTAAGCCTATAAATTGCAAATGTGGGTCGTTGTTGTTGTGACTTTGACGTCCATGATCCCTTCTAGGGTTTAAGACGTCTATCCAGTGCTTAATAACCTACCATCTTCTACAATTCTTCCCACTGCAATTGAGGAGTAACTTTTTATAATCGTGGTCATCATTTCAGGCCCTTCTCCGTCATCTTCATACACCTCCCTGTATCTCTGGCATTTCATTTTTATGTCCTTGTTACTTCTCATCTCTCACAAAATTCTATAATTTCCACTGATCCATTCATAAGCAAACAACCTGCAGGACAATTCAGTACTATTTTCGTCCATCAGTTAATTAAATTGATTAAATAGAATATCCACAATAATCAACTTATTGTTAGCAACAAATAGCGTTTGTATAAACGCAGCTTTGATGTTCAACAAGCGTTGCAATTACGTACAGTTAGGCGATTACATTTAATTACGTTTAATCGGATTACAATTAGTCCGTGAATGGGCTAGAGTATTAAACGTTAAACACATTGTAGAATATCGCACAAATATCCACAAAACCAACATGCAGAGCCGGGTGTATCCCTCGAATGGTAGTTTCCTCCGTCGTTTGCGGTTTTGTACCGTTCGCTGTGTCGTAACCATAGATAATCCAATTATCCCCAAATAGGTTTACTTTAGACTACTACCAACATATTGTAAATTATATTGGTACAACACGAGATGTTGTTTTTCTCTATGATTACGTATGCATCGGTTTGACTCGCTATATATACAACGGAAACGGGATATTAGTGAAATCGGGAAATTGATGACCAAATAAGGTAGGTCGCCGTAAAATCGTGTCTGTTAGTCATACACCTACCATTGTAAAGTTTAACGATTATCTATCATAGTTCCAAGAAAAAACTGAACCCAATAGTTGACCTGGCAGTAAATATAGCGATGATCATCAATAAATTTAAGCAACGATTTAATAAGCCCGGTTTTTAGCTTGTATGATTCATGAAAATTTTTACCAGTTAATTATCTACAATTCTCAATTGATTAGAATGTCATATCTAGCTGGAATTTCGAAAGAAATGTTGCAACGAGATAAAATAGAATGATAAAATAGAAATAGGAGTTGCTATAGTTCAGCTTTAGAATCGGTGAACATTCATCGTGTTTATGCCCTTCAATCCTTCAAGATATAACCTCCCAAAGTTTCAAAAATTTCTTTAGTTTCAATTTTTCCGGCGACGGTAATAGACCAAACAGACTGGGAAAAGCCAAAAAGATACATTTTCTGTCGAAACAAAAAATACATACACCAAAAATTGTTATCCATTTTGCTTCTTCCAACTTCTTCTCCCTTCTTCTTCTTCATGTCCAATCTTTTGACCCGTTTGGGTATCCTCTTCGCTAATCCATTCTTTTCCAACTCTTTCTTTCTTCCGCCATTCTTCTCATTTCGTTTTTTATTTCTAGCTCTTTTATTTATTCTATCCATCTCTTCCTTTGCCATCCACGTTTCCTTTTATTTCCCCTATTTGCTTCAATTATTTTCTTTAATAGTTAATTTCAATGTCCTCTTACTGTGTGTCCTTAACCAACTGAGCTTCTCTTTGTCTATAAGGTTCTTGTCTTACTAGTTTTCCGATGTTGATATAGGTTCCTCTGTCCCAGTTAGTTCTTCCCGCTGACATTGCATAGAAGAAAGTTCAAACAAAATGATACAAGACCTGTAAGAGCAAATATTTTCCAATCACAGTAAAACCGAAATTAGTTTCTGAAGAAATTACGCAAGTTTCACAAGAAGTATATGGAGAACTTCATACTATGGTCAAGTAAGACGTTTATTATTTCGACGTAGAAATTTAAACGCCAATAAAATTCGGGCCATATCCAGTGCAAGGTCAAGTGGACCGTGTTCGTTTTGTCATGCGGCCAATAAACAATGGGTCGAAAAACTTCAACCGTGTAATTGAAAAATAAAGGCGAAAGTCCACAATTTAGAGGAAGAATATGTTCAGCAAGGTGAAGTGGAAATTTGGATAGGGTGTTTTGTTTACTTTCACAGCCAACTCATATGCCTATATCTAACGCCGAGTTCGACGACCACCGTGTTTCGACAACTCTGTTACGAAACATAATTCTGTGCTTTTAGATTCTAGAACATGTTATTTGCCACTTTCTTTTCTTTTACACTCACTTAGATACCGTTACCTCATACAATGGTATAAATAAATTTGATGTGTTAGTTGTACAAACGCTGTATACGCATTTAATTTGATCTTTTCTATCAATTTTCTTTTTATCCAGAATTGTATTGTGGAATGCGTAGTACATGTTTCTTGTTTTCTTTGTCCCGTGCACTATCTGTAAATCTATTTTCTCGTCATTCGTTATCAAAAAGTTCTTGCCCATTTATTTCCATTGATCTACTGTCGTTCTTAACTTTGTTAGTTATTTTAGGTTCGTTCCAACACAGCACGAAACCAGTTTGTGGATCGTCGTGTACATGCGCAGAGCAAATTTGGCGTTTCATATTTGCTTTGCGCATGTACCCGACGATTCAAAACCAAAAACAGTTTTAGATTTACGTGCGTTGATTTCCATTTCTATTTGGTGCATTTCTTCCAGCCAGATTTGTATCATTTTCTTCATTTTCTCGTACGAGTCGACTAATAGGTCAATAATCACTGCGTACAACAAAACATCAATTTAGACTAGCATTAATTTGTTGTATCCTATCTGTGCCTAGCGATTATTTCATCTACTTTTTACGCCCTTTTAAAATTATGTCCATTACCACTGTAAATAAGAACGAACTCAGACTGTCCCTCCGTTTTGTGGCTCTTGATCCATCGCCTGTCATTGTTCCGTGAACGTTTTGATAAGCGTTTTCTTCTTACTGGTACTTAGTTTCTTCAGAACCTGTAGTTCTTCCAGGCAAAATCGTATGCAGTTCTTGTGTACTGAATCGAAAGCTACCTTTCAATTTATAAAGATCACGATTAATTCTTCATCACATTCTATCTTTCTTTCTATTGGTAATAATTTCTGTTATCTCCTATTTGCCTCCCTGGCATATAGGCAGCTTGTTCATCTGCCAAGTTCCCAGCATAACTACTTAGTCTACCATCCAAAAATTTTATGTAAAGCTTAAAGATAACTGAAGGAAGACATATTACTCTATAGTTGTCACAGTTACCGAATTTTCCTTTTTTTGATGATGGTTAAGTTTTGTTCCCAATTTTTTGGGAAACTGTTCCATTTTCCAAGCTTGATTGTAAAAATCCACTAACCATTATTTGCTTTTCTCTCCTAAACCTTTGGCCATTTTCGCCAGGATTTGATCATCTCCACATACTATTCCCAACTTGATTTTGGCTATACCTTCGGCTAGTTCTATTAATGTTCTATTATTTATGTTATTTATTTCTCCCTTCCACTCGATTTCTCCTGTTCTTTTGCGCGGGTTTTCGATATCCTCGAATTTCTTGGAATAGTAGAGCTTTATGTAATCGGCGCCCTTATAGAATTGGTGGAGATAATTTCGAGAGGGCTAGTAACGGACGATGTTTTCACGAGAAAAGAATATCATAATTCTCGGAATTTATTGTTATGTATTCCTTCTTATAAATTGTCTGCAATTTTTGTAAGTACAATTCTACAGGGGTGTCGATAACATACGACCAAGGCTGTAGTTTGCTCATATATTTGGCACTTCTTCCGTTCTCGTCTTTAACTCATTTGTTTCGTTCCCTGTTCCGTTCAACTCCAGTCTCCTATTTCTCCTAAGGTCTTCCAATAAACTCCAGAAAATTTATATTTACCCTCGTTAAGTCCCTTAATTTCTGCCCAAATTTCTTGAAAGATTCCTTTTCTTAATTGCTTCTATTGAAAACTGTATCTCTGAAAGTCTTCCATTTACCATCTACCGTTCCTTTAGTCTTAGCTCCTTGTTGCGTCTCAAATTTGTTGTCCGTGTCCTCCCAAAATTTCCTTGCTTCTTCCTCATACCGTAATTTATGTATGGGTATTTTGATATATTTCTTTTATTTTGCTAGTGTAATTTGTATGTTGCTCTTTCTATTCTGCCATGCAAACTATGTGTATGTTTTGTAATCAATCAAATCAGACTTCTTGCATTTCTTTCCTCGACCACAAAAATGTATCTATCGTCGATCGATTGGCGATAAAAAGTATTTCCTATTATCAGTTCGTTCACAGTGCAGAACTCCAGCATTTTGCATCCATTTCTGTCAGTTATTTCCACCTCATATTGTCCAAGATTCTCTAATCATTTCCTCCTATCTTTACCAACTTTCGCATTCCAATTTTCCATGACTATAACATTGTCATTTCTAAAATTCTGTTACGTTTTCCGCATTGGCTCCTACTAGCACATAGATCTGTATTATGTTCGGTGTCGGGTTTAATGCATTTTGCAAAAGATCTAAACTTCGCTGAACAAACGTCGTCAAATTACATAAGCGCAATGTCAATCACCATTCAAAAGTAAACAAATTAGATCATCCTCTTCTTTTTTTTTTAAGATTACATTTTATCAGTAACGATATTTTAGAAATCAGTGCCCACGACATTACTTTTATGTCAATTTGTATTAATCTAGATTAATCCCCGCTGAATAAATATGGAACAAGTTCACGAATGCGCGTCAACTGCTCGTATTTAATTTGAATAATAATAACAATAGTCTAATACACTGAAACTAAAGATAATAAGTACATACAATACAATAACCAACAGAGATAATGCGAGATTCGTTATAGGGGTCACGTACATACGTGTATGTATACACTTTATTACTTTTTTGTGTTAGTTGAGTTAATCTTATCTGGTTTCTTATCTGAAATAATGTTTGCTAGCGTTTGTGGATTATATAAACATATTAATTATTTTGGGTAAATGTTTAAAACAAACAGCTGTTAATCAATGTTCCGAAAGAAATGCTCAAGACCAATTTAAAAATATTTTCAATGTTCTTATATAAATAACACAAAATAGCTTCTTAGTTTGTTTTGAAACCATCCATCGATAAAATATTATTGCTACAAAAATATGAAATGCATCATTAAAATCCTTGTCAACTGGCAGGCGAATGATAATTTTAAAACGGGTTATTTTTTTAGTAATAGCACAGGCTCAACAGCACATTTTATTTAATGTACAGTCGCAATTAAACTTGAAGGTTACAAACACCAACAGATGTTACAATAAATTTTAATAAGTAAGTACCATACAAGTCATGTAATGAGTGTTATTAAAAAAAAAACTGCGTCACATTGCACTCGAAGAAAGACGTAAATAGAATACATACAATTAGTCTCATAAAAGAATTTGGTCTTTTTATTATGAAACCAGAGTTACTGGAGAAAGTGTTAAATTATGACTAGACCCCGGAAAGTTAAGGGAGGTTTATTCCCAACAAGTGCATCAGCAACATACGTTACAGGCGCATCAACGCGCCTACATATCAACCCCCTCCCCCGTATAGAAACCTACCCTCCAAACGGAGGCGGATCGTTCATTAGTGATAGTACGGTTTAGTTATGACTATGAAACACCTTGAATATTCAGCAGCTATCACATGTCTTTAAAGCCTAGTCATCATTACCGAATTAAATTAAAACAAAAAAGAAATTGAAATTGTAGAAAATGTATACGATGTTGAAAGACTAAATCTCAAAAATTCATTGCCTTTTGTACAAATAATGAGAAAATCCAATTACAGCATGATTTTGGGAAAGAAATTATTAATCGGATAGATGTCGTTCCAAGCGTACCTTTTCCTGAAAACTCGATCAAGAGGTCAAATTCAATGAATGATGAGCAAACACAGGAGAATTTGATCAATATCATAAAGCGGAAATATGAAATACACCACATAGCGTGATTAGGACATTGTTTTTCTGGAGAATCTAAGGAAGCAAAAGTACAGCAAAATCAGTTGAACTCAGTGGAAAAAAGACCAAGTAGTTAGAGAGGTGCGTGGAACAAAGGCACGGAGCAAAAGAAAGATTTGGAGAGGAAACGGCAATATTAGCACAGGGAGCATAGATAAGAAAACTAGGACCAGTAAGAAATTGCAGAAGATAGAAGAAAATCGGAAAGAACTAAGCTTCATCCAGCACACAAAAGGCTGAAAGGATGTTGAATTAAGTAAGTTGGCAACAGAATCAATGGAATCAATCTTCAAAATGCAGCTATATTCTTCATAGTCGTCTCAATTTACTGTAAGTGATCACCATTTGTTTCCTATTCCAGGGAAAATACAGGAATCATTTCGTCAGTGTTTGCTGTTTAGTGCGGAGAAATCTTCTAGCCGATTGAAGCCGAAGCAAGCAAGAAAAACGTTGGGTCCCATTTGTGCCGCCTTTCCGCACGAATGCTTGCGATGTGACTATGTAAGCCTTGCATTTATCTGTATAGGTTTCTTCTTATTACAATTTACTCACAACCTTGCATTATATTCCACAGATTTCCATCAACTTTGCCAACCAATTCCGCTTTAGATTACGAAATAATCTGAGGGTGTATTGGCGATTATACATTTCGGATGGTTACTCTGATGTCTGTCTTTTGGAAATGCAACTTACAAAATCGTAAGCTTTAAAATTCCTAAGCGATTCTTCAAAATATTATCTAACTATCTGAAGTAGCTTCTTAAAGAACGGCAACAAATGCAAACGATAATTAGCAAGCTTATGTTGAATAAAGTAGTTGTAGTCATAAATGGCAGCAGTATCAAAATCTTAGGTGATCCTCTAACAATAAAGTCGAGCTGCACATTTTTCACTTTGTAAAGTCTTTGTAAAGATTCAATACCCTTGAGGAGGTATCAAAGGAAGAACAACAGAATACCAAGTCCAACCACGACTTTAACCTGTATTCACTGTTTTAAAGTCCAAAACATTTTTGGTTTCTTCTTTTTCCCCTATGACTTCACGGTCTGTGAAGAGCTTTAGCTTTGTATTGGGAAACTATGCCCGATTTTACATGATGTGGTAGCAATGCATATGCGTAACCTCTTGACCCATCTGCAGAGCAAATAAAGAAGTATTAAATTCATTTTGCCTTCCTGATTATCGCTGTTCTGTCATTCCTCCACTCCGCTGTTTTTCTTTCCAGTTATCAATTCCTAGTTCTTACAAATCTCCTTTAACACCACATATCCATCTCTTTCTTGGCCGAGTTCTTTTCCCATTCCACTTTTCCTCCGGATTTTCTTTGTGTTCATCTCTTTTTATTGTCCATGATGTAATGCAATGACTCTATCGCTTGATGGCGTTAAATCCCAAATTTCTATAAAAGCCCTCTCCTCTAGAGTACTTGTCCAAAACAGGTTTGGAAAGTATGCTCCATATTTTCTAAGGAGATTGCTGACGAGGCAGTGGTGGTGACGGCAAAATCCGAAAAAGAAGGAGGGGAAGTAGACCTGGATGCAAAGAAAAGCATAGTTGAGAAGAGGAAGAGAGGAAACAATTAGGAAGATGGAAGCGGCAGCCAGCTACAGGAAGAAATGGAGAAAATGTATGGAGAAATGAAACAAGAAACTCCGACGCCCTGACACGGCAAAAGGAGACCCGAAGAAATAGTCTGAAATTTCATATCTTCTAGATATTTTCCTTAAAAAACGACAAATATAAATAATGGCAATAAGAAAGCTTTCCATGATTCAATTTTTAATCTGAAATTTCGTGCATCATCAGTGCATCGTGCAAAAAGGGCGGGCATTGGCCCAAAACTGATATACAGCTTCTCAAGACACTCATCAATAAGGTTAGATAAAAGAGTTGATGACCTGTTATCATTAACTAGTGTAAACCGGACTGACATCCTTACTTTTCCGAATTTTAATATCGCGTCTTGCACGTAAGTGGAGACTTAATGATAAGACGTCATCCACTCTTTTATCGAACCCTAACAACGAATAAAGTACGGTCTTCACTAAATATGTATATAAAACGCATAAACTAGAGCATTGACGTTTAAGGTTGTAAGGTACTCTCTTTCAAGATCGGTTAAACTTCAAAATTATTTCGAAAATTGTGTATCTGACAATGAGCTTTAAAAGTAGTGTGTGTAACGATAAAATCCTAGTTTTTTACAATGTTAAGAGCTTCTACAGTTTTAATTTTTATCAATAATAAGTGAAGGACCAGTAAGTTTAAGTAAGCTCGAAATTTTGCATGCCGTGTATTCGTTACGATAGCTACGACTTATCGACGAGCTTTTTCGTAAATTCCTTGTGTGTTATTGAATTTAACCTCAATTAAAGAATAGAAAAATGACCATGGGTTGACCGTCATTTTTGGACTTCTAGAAAGCAACGATAACAAAAGAATTTACAAAAATGCTCTTTGACAAGTATTAATTACCGTATCGGATATGTGGTATTCAAAATTTCAAGCGTGCAAACCTGCTGATTCTTCTCTTATTATTGACAAAAGATTAGACCTGCTTGAGCTTTTAAAATTGTAAACAATTACTGTTTTATCGCTGTACCCACACCTTTTAGAGCTATATATACAGCTTTCGAAATAGTTTTCGAACCGACCAAAAAAATAACTTCAAACGATCTTGCACTTAAGTACCTTACAGCCTTAACGTTGGAGTGGTTTGCTTCGTAATTCTTTCATAATTGCAAATGCGTAGACTACTCTTAAAGTTCACATTTCTTAGAATACATCAGCAGAGATGATCATAAAACCGTTTCAGACCGTGTTGGTCTTCCTAAATCGGCCCCAAATTTGTTTGATTATATCAATAGAAAGGCGATAAGTCTTTTTACGCGCTTTGCTCAACGCGAATCTTTTCCCAATGACTTAAAATCTAAACCAGGGACGACCTAAATTCCTCTGGTAGCATCATCAACGATTTCCTTTCTTCAATCACTTCCAGTTAGTCACCATGTTAGCCAATTGCTTTCTTTGTGTGCTGCCAAAATGAAGTCGAAAGATTTAAAAACCAGCCCTACTTCGCTGATTCAACCTCCTTCACAAACTCTCTCCTGGGCATACCAGTTCCGAACGATAACCCGCTGAAACGAGGTCAAAAGAATTCCGATGCGAACAGCTACAATTCCAACGGAAATATATAACTTATTCGGAGGACTTCTTAATACGTAACCGATCAAACGCTTAGACGGTTAATTCACTGAACTAATCTCGAGTTTATGAACTGCGGTTTTCCCTAATTTTATGTTACCTGCCTGAAACTGTCATAAACTCAGATAATCGAACATTTATCAAACTTATCTACATGATGAATCTGACCACAGACTTCGTTCAAATCGATTACGGCTCCTCCGTTAATCAGGCCTTAATCGTGAAACCGTGACACTAATTAAAATACGACGTCATCGCAAAACGCGTTCAACAGACGATTTTAATTTACAATCGTCGACGAACGACCTCTTTAAATCCAACAACCGTGAAAAATCTCGTCTGTACTTCATAAATTGAATAGGAACGAACGTCGAAGCAACATTCTACGATCTAGAAAAAACCGTATCCATTAAAACCTCCATTAGGTGCATTGACCCCTCCTGCACCACGCAGAGAACAGAAAACCACCCGACGCAGACAATTAGACATTAGTATTGTTATCGGATACCATTCGGGATCGTGTTGCCTCATTTCTCGCCATGAATCACCAGTTAAGTATGCTATTAGTGTTATTAGTTATTACGCTACTTATGTACGAAGCCGTGACTAACAAACCAAATTTATAACTGCGTCGTCGTATCAAAATTGCTCGTGGATGAAAAAAAAAACACCGGGTGATAAAACCAAGCGGCTAAAAGCTTATCGTCATTGCAATGCACAAGGAATGCTATAATGCTTGCGCCATTTCCACAACTTTAGTTTTTACGTTACCATTGGGGATTACGATAACTCGAGCTTATTGTTGCGTAAATACTGATAAGGAGCGATAAATGCTAGACTGATAACTTTCCTGGCTAAAATATTAAACAGAATGGTATTTTACAATTAACGGAACTTCGAGAGTAAAACCGCCATCGATGGTGATTCATACGATGAAAATTTGAATGGACGAGGAGAATGTTCGCGAGCGAATTAAAATATCTGAGCATTCCGATTATTTTTAGAATGAACGTAGTGTAATGTTGAGGTTAAGAAAAGGAAAAGTCACTGATGACGCCGACTGATTCATTTCGCTCGAATTCGTATTTTACGAACTTTCCGCGTAGATAGATTGTTGCTGAATAATAAAATACAAATAAACCCGTGAATGAAGTAATGTTTCCGTTTTAATTTATGAGATAGGAATAGGATGCCAAGACGTAAGTGATAAAATGAGTATATCTCGCAGGAATTTCTATGACTAGTTTGAGCTATAAAATATGAGCTGACCATCGAGAAGTTTTTGTCACTTTTTTATTTGATGGCAAACATAAAATCCTGCTTCGATACAGTGATTCACACGCACGCAATCGTTTTAAGAATTTAGGCAACTTACACCAGCCTCAACTCCCAGAACTTTGCACTCCCATAGCTCAACCCTTCACAAGCTAAACGCAGCGAATAAATCATTTTGTTGAACATCTCCGAAAAAATGATGCATTGAATATTTTGGCCAAACGGGTTTTGCTTCAAATTATCGAAGAATCAAAGTTATTATAACTAGAAGTGGCCACTATCCCCAAGAAGGTGTGCAAGTCTCAATGAAATCTGTTGTGTATACTTGTACGTTTCCGTAAATACTATTTCGCAGTTCTAGGTTTGTTTTAAAAATGTTGCTTACGTCGCGAAAACAACCAATGCTTAAACTTTTATGCGCCCGCCACTGGCTGCTGGCGTAAATTGAGCATCTCAATACATAACACATCACTCAATAAGTTTGGAGGATGACATATAGATGGCACCACTATTAAACAAATGCATATGATTTTTAAGACGTGCCAACCTTCAAAGGATACGTATCAAAATTTTATGACGTGACTGAGTACCTTTTTGTTCTTCATTCGCGGTCGTTTTTTCGCAATCTTTTCCTTCAAACGCGCCTTATAATATTAACTATCGATGGTTCTTCCTTTCTCGAAGTAATCGATGAATAAAATATCGTGCGCATCCTAAAATACGGAGGTCAAAACCTGACCAGCTGACATTTGCGTTTTCGATCGCTTTCGACGGTTTTCATCCTTTGCTGTCCACTCAACTGACTGCCGATTTGACTCTGGAGTGTAGTGCTGGATTCATGTTTTATCCATTGTCACATAATGCACGAAAAAATTCCTTTTATTGCGCTAAAATACTTCCAAACAGCGCTTTGAATCGTCCACGCGTTGTTGTTTTTGATCGACCGTGAGCAAACGCGGCACCCGTTTCGAACAGAGCTTTCTCATGCCCAAATGTTCATGCAAAATGGTGAACCCACTCCCTCCTGGTATCTTTAAGGTGTCAGCTATCTAACGCAAGTTCAATTTTATGATCGGCCAAAACCATTTTGGGGATTTTTTTAACGTTTTCTGGAACAACTGCTGAATTTGGGCGATCAAAGCGTTCAGCATCATTGGTGTTTGTACGACTGTGTTTAAAATCAGCAAACCACTTCTTTACCATTTGTCTTGATGGAGCAGAGTCCGAATAACACTTGCCAATCCATTGCTTTGGTTGAATAGTATTTTGCCCCAATAAAAAGCAATGCTTTATCAACACACGAAATTCAGCTTTTCCATTGTTTTAAAAATTACAAAAGTAGCCTCACTAAAACCAACTTGTGAACTAAAACGTCAGATTGTCATAAAATCTGACTAAGTTTGAAGGTTAGTACTCGATCAAAATCATACGGATTTATCAAAAGTGGCGCCATCTATTGTCCTACGAACTTATGAGTGATGTGTTATCATCTCGCATAGCTTCCTCCATACTTTGGTGTCCCTTGCTTTGATTTCCCCGCCCTATTAATATCTATTTCCACTTCCGTCATCCATTTCGGCCTTAATGTTCCTCTTTTTCTCCTCCCATTCCAGTATCGCGTAGATTGCCGTTTCTGGGCCTAATCTTCAGAAATGTCCCAGCCATCTTGCTCTCTGCTGCTTTATCCTTCTAACTATGTCCACCTCCAGCTCCTGTGTCAATTCAATCTTTGTTCTTCTCCTATATTTGTTATCCACTATTGTTCTTGCTCCGAATATCATACGAAATACCTTCCTTTCGATCTGATGAATAAGATAGATGCTCTACAACATTGCCATTGTGTTGGGGTAACAAATCCGACGGCACCAAATTTCGATAACTCGTGGCGCACATTTTTCACGTAGCAATTTGCCATAATAGTGCACTGCTCTTCAAATATAATTGCTTTTACTGAGGCTGTACATAATCGTTTCATGACTCTTTGTTTCTTTACCATTGCTGGTGCAGGTTCCTCAGCATAAATCCACATGCGATTTTCCTGACAATTTAGACATGCTTGCTGTAGTCCCATTGGAGCTTTCAGAACGTTCTTCATCAACCAGTGAAAAATTGCCTCTTCTAAATTCACCATACCAACGAAATAAAACTTGGCCAGGATGGACTATGATCATCAAATGTATGTTCGATGCGTTAGTACTCAGTTAAGCCAACTTAGAAGTCGTGAATCGTGACAAAGTCATGGTCTGGCGATAAATTCATGTTCCGTCTTAAACTCGTCGGTACTAAAATTCAGAACACACGATATAAAATAAACGAGAACAGCCGAAATGAAAAGTTCAATAATAGGTACAGAAAGAGAAATAGTAAAGTTCAAGACTTGTGGGCTAAGCAATGTAGTGAAGTGCGTCAGCGAAAAACGCTAATTTTGGGGAAACAATGTTCAAACAATGAGTGCTGGACAACTTGTTAAACAAATGATAATAGGCAAATCAGACAACACAAGCCCGAAAGGAAGTCCCCCAAAGAAGGTGAAACCAACATCTGCAGAGAAATTAGTCTAGATGGCCCACCGTTTTCCCGTAGTGACGTTATGAGAATAGATGTCTTCATTCTTGGATGCCCGTTTAACAAGGATCTAACAAGGATCTGCCCGTACCCGGTTCTATGTGGTAGGACACCACTAGATTATGCGATACTATCACCGTCTCGAACCTGCATTTTGAGACTTGAACTCACCCATAGTTCTTATCGACAGAGATTCAACATGTTCTGCGCAGTCTTGCACATAAAACGAGTACCTGTTTATGTTGAACACACTGAGAAAACAAGTCTTTTATTAAAAACCGTTACTTTTTATGGGTGTAGCTCTTCGCCAGGTTGTCACATTCATACATAACAACTTATGTAGATTAAAATCCTAATATGGGTCTGTTACCTCCAATATGGTACGAAAAAGGTAGGAAAATGGCTTTGGGCGGGCCAGGGGCGTTATACGGTATACGTATGTATACGGTTACGTGATTCCGAACCTTCTATACCGAAAGGTAGAAAGGTCAAAAGGTAATGATGATGACATAAACATATATTCTTCATTGTCACATACTTGAGAATCCCTTTGCCTTGTTTTCTTCTTATCTTAAAGGCCTTTCTAACTATATTTCCTTCCAAAAAATAAGGTGTTCGAACATATAGTTCTTGGGCTGGTATATACATCCGATTCATTAATCTTTCTCGAAGATCTTGCCCTGTATTGCAAGTATTAATTGTCTGATTCCTAGATTGAGGTAGCGGTCAATAGCAAAGTCCAAAAAATATAAATGTCATAAATATATTTTCAATCCTCCTTTTCAATTTGCGTCCCGCATAATTTGGTGCTGCTTTAATAAAATAGCACATTACGAAATACTAAAGCTGTTAACAGCATATATTGGTGCTAATTATTTAGCTTTTAGCACCCCATTCAAACCAGATCGCGTCCTAATTTGATAATTTTCTCGAAGATTCTACGTTTCTGAGCAGGTTCTAGTTAATCCAATTCTCATTTTTGCAAACATGTTTGTATTCATCATCCATTTAAGGCGTTTTGACCGTGCCTCCTAAGTCGAGGCAATTCCAATGACGCTCAATTCCAAGTCATTCTAGGAATAATTTACACATCTTCTGTGCAGGGCAAAATGCGGAGTTATTCTGAGGGAGACGGACACACCTACACCGATATTTTTGCCTACTCTACACAGAAATTGTCAAATTTTACGATGATGGAATCTGTAATACTCTGACATTCGCCAGGAATGTCGATTTCCGACATTTTCAACGAATTTCATTTTCTTTCTTTCAATTTTAATTTGCATCTATCTATCGACGTTTCGTTATTTTGTAGTATTTCCAAAGCCAAAGCATCGTAAAAATATTACATCAACATCTCTGCATTTTACTTTACTCGTGCAAAATCTAACACGGTGTTAATTCGAGTAGGAAGGATTCACCTCAAAATATGTATGTAAAAAATCTAAGATTACTTTCCTTTCCTTCCTAAATGCTCGCAAACTTTCTATACTGGATACAAAAGGACCAAAAGAATAAATCCAAACCAGCAAATATACCAACTGGGCTAAAATCAGATAAACATTGAAGAGCAGAATCAAACTACACACAGCTTAAGACTGTACAAGTTCAGGAACCTCAAACCCAGCCGCACAGATAGAAAAGTAGAAGTGCTTAAAAGTAGTGTAAGGTATTTAGAGAGGGTCATGAACCATTTAAAGATGAATCCAAGTCTGGAAAGCCGTTTGCGTCGAAAAATTATCCACCTCTTGTAATTCAGTACAAATAGCCGTCATTAAGTTAAATTTGGACCATCATTCACTGGATTTTAACACAAGAGTTTGTAATAAAATTCTTATGGAATTTGCTTCTGAAGAACGTTTCGAAATCTGTTTACGTTTTGCACAATATGGAAACATTGCAAGTTTTGACTTAATGTTAAATATAAGTTAATCCCTTACAAACTTTCAGGGTTTTAAAAAGATAGCATCTTTCGTTTTGGAAACTAACAATTTCAAGTACACTATACCGAAAAAAACTTTAAAAAGAAGAACCTATGAGGAATATGCATTATTGAGAACATGATAGGTACAAACACCAGAAGGCTATTAACCAGTTACAGATAAGTTGGGCTCTGACAGACCTCGTCCTTTGAAAAATTATGATGATAAAGCTTTTGATGTGCAATATGAATAATAGTCAGTGAATCAAAGCTGTACCTCGCCAAATTTGCCGCAGGAAACTACTGCCAGCTTACACACATGAATCATACTTCTTCGGAAGAACATTTAGAATGGCTCATGTGAATTCCATGCGATGTGAACGATACTGTCAGAGACAGATGTGTTTGGAATCCCTTTTATCTACTCCGCAATGCTAATATTCCAGTAACCAAAGAAACAGTTCTTGACATATTTGCTGATAATACTATGATAATGGTAACTGATACAACTCAAAAAAAAAGTTACTGAGATGCTGGAGAAGACAAAAGGTCTCGTAGAGAAGGACTAAGCTCAATGGGACAAAATCAAGTCCACCTGACTGACTGGTGCGTAAACATAACCGTCTTCGGCAGTAGTCAAGATACCTCCAGAATAATTTACAATTAATTATATAGCCTACATCTCCGGATTCTAAGCGAAATTAAGAGCATTATATCAAACAGATTGAACTAAAAAAACGTTGTTTGGACGATGCTCCAAATTGGACTTAGGATCCAAGAGATTGATTAATCAATGTATCATTAAACCTGGGCTAACTATGAGTTTATGGAGTAGAGCTTTGTAGTTGCACAAAGTCATCCAACCAGACGATTTTACAGAGAAATTGAAACAGATTCCTTGGCACGATTACCACCGCTTGCCACAATTTGGTCGTAAAATGGGTCGAAATGAAGCCAAACTTGAGAAGACACTCATGAATCGCCCAAACCAGGATAAATCAGGAAGTACAACAAAGTAAAACGTACCAAACCATTTGGATTCGTTAAGTGAATGGAGTTAGGAGCTAAAGTCTAGTTCGGCCAACCTGTACGCGTCTTACTTATTGTATAATAGCCACTTCAAAAATAGGAAAAAGTTCATTATATTAAGATTGAACTATTTATATTCAGTAATATCAGTTCCATCTTTCCAATTAAGAAAACTGCATATGATTGACATCTACATAAAACTTTCCATTACTCAACAGTTCTCCAAATATGTTCAAATTCGCATCTTTAATTCATTTACAGGAACAAAAATAGCTATGACGATGATGACGTACGTATTTCTTAAACTAACATTCTCGGCCCAGACGTCCATTTAGCATTGGAAAACCGGTGAGTGCTCGCAGCCATATTTCCAATAATTTAAAAATTATTTTCGTTTATGCTAAACCGCAATTTCGCAGAAAGAGCGAAGTTCGATAATTATTTATAAACAACGAAACGCTGGCGAATGTTCTCGAATTAAACTGTCTGATTCAGAGACTAAATAAATAAACAATTCGGCAAATTGCAATGCATACGCGAAGGATAAACAGATTAAACTTCGAAATGCATTACCTCTCAATGTGTAAAAAGCGTATGGAAAAATATAAATACAGGGAAACGTTATTTGTTTGATTGGGGAAAATAAACAGAAATTTTGTATTTTTTTAAAATTGCAACAATATTTTGAGGTGCAGTATAAAGCGTGCCTCAGACAATTAGTTTTGCGTCAATATTTTTATTGGCAGTATATATACATAGAATCGGCCAATGTAGAACTTGGGTCTGGAATCATTGGAGTGAGAGAACGAATGAAGAGCTCTACTCTAAGAATAAGATCGAATAAGATTTGGGTGGGACGTCTATATTGTGCGATCTCATTGTCTCAGTAAAATTCTTTATTCGTTCTCACTCGCACTCCCGTGATCTAAACCCAAGATCGGCACTGGCCAGAGTGGTATACTGCTCAAATACTTAAATACTCAAAATACCAGTATTATCAGAAGGTTTGATAAAAGAGTGGATGACGTATTATCATTAAGTAGTGTAAAATTGGGCTCACACTATCATTTCTAGGAATTTTGTTGTTCTCTGATAACTTATCATCAATAACACGTCATTCACTCTTTTATCAAACCTTAATTATCAGGAAACTAATAATGCATCAGAATTTGTCCTTAGACGATTAGTATTACTGTTAATATTTTCAAATATTGGGACTACAAGATAGATGTGCAATAGCTTACTAAATAAGTGCACACTGCATATGTTAATAATCATGGAGGAAAATATGCCATATACTATATAATATAATCGTGGACAATTTACACTTACTTAGTAAGCTATTGCACATCTACCTTGTAGCTGCCCAGTCAACGCACATAATTAATTAGGTCGTCTTGTAGATAGTCATACAGGTTCTACAAATCAACTCAAAATTTGAGAAATAAAAACCGAAAAAATCAAATATATTCACAACCTTTTCTCCTACGCAAATATTTAACCGAAAACTTGCCCAAATTTTAAAATCATTTTTTCCTTTCCATTTTGCGGACATTTTTAAATCGACAACTTAAAACGATTGCTTATTTTTCTACTTACTACATTATTTACGATTCAAAAAATTTTTCATTTTGATTTTTAAACGCAATTTTCTCGTTACGAAAACCATCGTAAAATTCGGCTAAAATTAGAAAAGTAGTAAAAGTATATAAAGCCGTAGACGACGCGCTTCGAGGATTTAAAAACGAGCCGGTAATTCCGTTAACGAGCCGTTAATTCCGTCGAAGAGTGACATTTTCTTTAAACAATTTTACGTGCATGACGATAATACGAAATGACCTAGAGAGTTTCAGATTTAAACTTGCATGTTTAGAGGAGAATTACCAGTTAAAATATTTATTTTGCTGAACAAAAAAATGGTAATTCGTTTTCCATGAATTAGCTTCATTCATTTTCGCATTGTAATATGAGATGAGAAGTTTTTTTAGAGACCTGAACTTCCAAATTGGAGAAATTACCCGAAAAAATGTGTACCTAAGTTGGTGTTGTTCAACCTGTTTCTTATCTCGACTGTCCCATGCATTTATAATTACCAATAAAAAACTGACAACAAAAGTCTTTGATCTTGCATTCAAGGGACAAGCTAAGCATGAATGAAAATGGAAAAAAAGTGCAATAAGAATGAACCAAACAGTAAAAGCAATCGAAAGCCAACAAGTCTAAACGTCTGGGATGGGCGACTGATTAACAAATAATGAAGAAAAAACTTGTCGATCTTCAAGATCATTTGTCCATCTTCAGGATCAATTGAATGGAACGAGATTAACTCATCAATAAAAACACTATGACGAACTAATTTGAAATTCATGAAACGCTAGTAGATGAATTGGATTACAAACTTGGAGGTCATGGGTTCGATTCCCATACCCCCAAACCTTAACATCGAGGCGTTTTTGATGATTCAGCCTATGAAAATCAGAACCTGCGATTCATTTCCTGGCGTAATAATGGGCAGCTGAAGCAACTCGAGAGCTTAGAAATCAGTTCCCCGTGCGACACCAAACCCAATGATTTATCATGAGCTGTAAATAAGACTTATTGGAATCTTAATTTTCAGGAATTGCATAACTGCTTCCAAATCTGGAGCAATTTTCCTCTGAAGATTTATCGACGACCTGTAAAATCCATACCATGACGGGCTGCAGTTCTTTTACCTCCCAAAGGAGAAACAGCATGTTAAAAGAGTGGTGATGATGTTTTGATTTACAGGGTATATCACGATATTGTCTGCAGTCATTTCATTTATATCAGACACTGAATTGGGGTGGGACGTAAAAATAAGGATAACAAACCAGAAATCATATTTTCAAGCAAAATCCGTTTAAGCACAGAAAGGAAAGAAATGGTAGGAACTGCTACATGATGAGTCTAAACCAAACAAAAATTCGAAGCACATTGGTCTTTTGCTCTTATCTGTTCACGTTGTAGTCACATCCACACCCTCTCTTTTTCTTCTTCTTTGAATATAAGCATTACCCCGTTTCTTTCAATTTAGGCGAAATTTCTAGAGAGGTTAATGACCAGCAATTTATGTTCTTCCCTATTTAGGTTGTTTCTGTATGTATTTGTTCCAGTATGGTCTTCTATATTTCTGTCTTGGATGTCACGAATTTCTCGTAGTTGTTTACGCATCATCTGAAATGAACAGTTCAGAAGCGGAAAATCCATGTCAACTTAAATGAATTGATATTTGTCCATGAATAACTTCATATTCAATCATCCGAAACCAGGTACAGCTCTCGAGGAAGCGTTTGCGACCATATCCTCACGATCCAACTCCTATCATCGATAAAGCTGGAAAATTGTTTCAACACAGTTTACCAATTCGAACGTTTCTGATTAAATTTTTCATCTTAAAAGATGCCAAACAAGAAATCTCGGCAAGACCATTTGATGGTGCAGCAAATACGATGGTAATTACGATATTGACCACCTGTTCTGAAGCAGGTGAATCACCACAAAATCTTCCTTCAACACATCCGTTTCCCCCGTGTTGTAAATACCTCAACCTAACGTACGGTAAATCTGAATGTCATCGCATGTTTTCTACTGAATTTCCTGCCATGACCTACGAGATTTTGGCTAGATAGTCGACCAACTGTACCTGCAAGGAGAGGTAATCATCAGTGAACGGAGCCTTCTCATAAACCTTGACCTCGGGGACAAGTAATCGTGGCCATGGACGGCATACAGTTCACGTTTTCTAGCCACTCCTCAATTTGGCTTAATGTTGATTGAGCAGATAAGCGAAAACTCATCGTCTAATCCGCAAGAGGAATGTATTGGCTCCAAATGAACTCGCACACTGCTGTTCACCTTAAATCAGTGGTTCCCAAAGTGTGGGACTCTCTGAGGTGAGGAAGAAGGCCCTACTGAGGCCAAAACAAAAAAAAACGCTGTACTAAGGCCAAAAGAAAAGAATCACGCCGTACTACGGCCAAAAGAAAAGAAACACGCCCTACTAAGGCCAAAACAAAAGAAACACGCCCTACCAAGGCGAAAAGAAATGAAACACGTGCTACTAAAGCCAAAAAAGCAACACGCCCTGTTTTCTTTATTTTAAAAATACTTTGGCGACCGCCTCAGTCATTGAAAATAACCACTCAGGTAGTCACGATTCACACATTGGGAACCAGTGCTTCAGATGTTCACAATAAAAGTAATTAAAAACCTCAACAGTATGAGACGTGTGAATGCAAAAACGTACTAGCTTTAGCTGAAGATAAGGAATGACGAAGGAAGAGGGTTTCCGAAGATAATTTTGCAGAATTTGCGCTTGCAAGCACAATCTTTTATTCGACCAATAAATTTCACTGAAAAAATAAATACAACAAGGACTTTAACCAAGATTCTCTAGTTGGCAGGACGAGAAGTTAAGAAAAGTTGTAAGATATATGGCTTGGACGCTAACAGAAAGCAAACAGAAAACAACACAGAGGGACAAGAACAGCGTACAATTACGAAATAAGCTACGACAGCATCGCCGATTCGCCACTCTAGTCAGTACTAAATTTATGCTGTATGCGAGTAGTTCTGTGTATATGTAGGCTGTCGTAACTTATTTCGTAATTACTGCTGTTTGCCCAGACCACAGAATAGACAGAAGCGACAAAGCGTGTCGGCAGCTTTAATGTGCATGTGCTTGATTTGAATGTCTTCGAAATAGCTTAGAACTTAGCCAACGCCACTTGGAAAATACGAAAAGTGCACATTTGTTCGTATTAATTGAAAAATATTAGAGTTTTGGTTATGTTAAAAGAATAGTATTTGCTAAAAAGTTAAATCAATGAAACACAATAATAATTGTATGTTTTAAATCTAATGTGCACACACTAGCCCAGAACAATAACATTCATGAAGCTAACCAAATAAGCCACTATCGTCGTATTTAAAATATGGTTGCCAGGCATGCGCATACAAAATTGATCACAAGATTTTCTAACTTTGTCGCTTCTGTCTACTCTGTGGCCGAGACTAATCATGACAGACAGTCTTGAGTGTGTCTAATAAGTTTGTAAAAGAAAAAGCTATTTGACGCGCTCAAAACATACAAGGTGATTCATAATATAAGCGAAATTTTCAAGAGCGTGTTCCCAACACAAAAATAAGAAGAAAAGTTCATATAAACATAAGTGTAGAAATGCGTAGTTTTCTAGTTACAGGCTGTGTAACACGTTCAATGCTATTTTAACAGTTCGCTGATTCGTCCAGTGCCGAAGCTAAATTCTACCCGTTTAGTAACGGGTTGTAGCTGTTTTTCTTTTTACAAAAACAATAATTAGAAAGGGAAATAATGTTGATAGAAAATGTATCGGCGTATCTGCTAGTTGATAATCGTCATTGTCAACAATTATTAGAAGGTTTTCTTTTCGGATTATTGTTTCTGCAGAAATTTTATTTTCTCGTTAAACACCGTGTAATTGCAAAATCACGCATTTCTGGATATACATTGATATGAACTTTTCTCCTTATTTTTGTGCCAGGAATACGCTCTTAAACTATTTCGCCTATATTATGAATCACCCTATATACAAAAAATTAGAAAATTAAGATATTAATCTTTCCGTACGAATTTTTTAATAAATAAGCGGTTTGGAAGGTACATAAAGATACCCCCTGCACACCAAAGCTACCCCCTATGATTATTCTTTTAATTTTTTAAATATTCCGGCGGAATTTTCCTCGCACACTTACGTCAATAGCAATACTTGAAAACAACACAAGTGCTCTAAATTTAATTATGCATCCATAAGCAATAACTTTACGCAAAAATGCTATTTTTACCCCACCGTAGGCTCATTCTAGCTGAAAAAATACATAATCGATAACTCATACAACACACCTGGAAGGTTTCACACGGTCGAGTAAACCGTGCCCCATATACATATTTCGCGCTGCGACTTCCTGATACCGTCAGACCGAAAATAAAAAATTTCTGCGCTATTCGGCCGAAACCCATTTTCCAGAGATGAGATAACATTGTTGCATAACGCTCCGATAAACGCCGCCCTACTCTAACCGGAAAAGAAGCGCGCATTTCGCGCGCCCCTTTTCTACCGTTAAAAAGCTTTTGTAGCGTGAAAAATAAAATCACAGAGTCGTCCGTAACCCCCGACGGCGTCGGTATAAAGGCGACGAGGGGCGATGTGACGGGCACGACGAAGGGTAAGAGGCGAGAAAACATCCCCTCGAATGCGGTAAACGTTTGCGCTTTCTAGTGTCACTTTATTCTGGGTGAGTGTTATTTAGTTGAAAGTGTGAGGCTATTAACGCCTTTTGTGATGATAAAGGTTTTTGTCGTTTTCTTTTTTGGACGCCTATTCTTTCTGAAGATGGATCCCGCAATTTAATTATGTAAATGGATAAAACTCGGAAGTGAAACGGGAGAAAAAGATTTTTGGCATATTTTTGTGTAGAGAATGTTAAGGTAGCAGACTAACTCGAACAGAACATTGTAATGTAGTGCTCACAACGAGCATTGCATAAATGTAACATGCAGATATTGTAGAGCAAGTATTGACTTTGAAGGCTTGGTTCAATCGGGCAAAATTTTTCTATTAGTCGATTCAGTGAATTCGGATGTGGAAGTTGCAAGTGCTGCTGCCTACGTTAAATCGAATGCGATACAATTATATAATGTTAAAGAAAAGAATGCAAAATAAACTCCATTATGGCATACATTGATCTAAAAGACACTGTGACTACTGGCTAAACTCGCCCTTAAGACAGCGATTGACTTGTAACAGAACATGGTAATGTAACACGAGCAAAACCTAATTAGCACCGGGAAGCGAGCGACGAACAGTCATGCTCCACTATTGATTGTTATGCTCGTTGAACGTACATTACAATACTCTGCTCAAGTCAATTGCAGCCTGTAACTGGTGTCTCCGGAACGAACATGCCGTGACCTGCATTGATTTGTAATAATAATAATAATGATCTTTATTTGTCCAACAGATTACACCAGTTACTGGACAAAGACAAATACTGAATTACAATACAGCAAGTACAATAGTTCACACAAATAAAGTTTGCCATCAGATTAATATACTAAAACTAATATACTTGTAATGTAACAAAGGAGTTCACCGGATAATTGATAGACAACAGGAGCACGACTGCTCGTCGAGAGTCTGCGCTAAGGATGTTCTGCTCATGTTACATTACACTGTTTTGTTCCAAGTCAGTCACCGCCTTAACACAAAGAAGGCCAAACACGTACAGATTGGCGACAAAAAGTACGCTAATTAGGTTCATGTAATATGGAGAAAATGGAAGAAATGGGAGGGAAACATTACTTCTGGAAAATTGGAAGATGATCGTACTAAATGTAATAATAAAAGTGGACGGAATTTCACATTCAGGTAGAATCAGACCAAACGATTATTACCGCAACAGAATACTTTAAACATTTCGAAGCAGTTGAGGAATAACGAAAAAATTAGGAAAGAGGAAGTGACCTTAACTCAAACTTTTGAGGGAAATGGAGAAGGCGATGGATAAAACCAAAAATACAGCGCCGATCAAATAAAAGCAGAAATAAAAGAGAAACAAGTCAAATGGTGATAAAAGGTTTAGAGTTTTACTAGTTCAAAATTTAGTCTCACGCAAATAAAAGCAACATAAATCGAAAGAAAAATTGCCACAAAGATATTCCCTGAACAATTGCTGGAGTCAGTTGCAAAGATAAAATCTGAAAACCAAATAAAACGAAAAACTGAAGGATAAACAGTTGACATGGTTGTAATAGGGATTAAACATAAACAAGAATTGAAGTGACTGCAAGTTCAAAAACAGATCAGCAAGAAACTCCAAAAAAGATATCCGAAATAGGGGTCAAGGGGAAAAAAACTTAAGAATACCAAAGGAAATAAATATTCATATGGTCGAAAGGTTGCAAATTTTTGATTGAACATCGAAAAACGAAAGGCGATAACTAAATTGGAAAGAAGTTAATAACATCAATTAAGTTTATATAAAAAATAAATAAAATTACCCTTAGCACACCTTCCGGGAGTAAATCCAGATTGGAAGCGTCAGTTTTCCATTGAAAATGGCAACTTAGTTGCAGAATTACGTATCTGGATTTATTTCCGAAACGTGTGGTAAGGGTAATTTTATTTATTCTTTTTACATAGTTTAACCACAGTCTCCTTATTTTTATCTATCAATTAAATTGCTTAGAAGACAACATTTAGAAAACTGATGCAGACTAGCGAAAAAGTAGCATGAAAATGCTTCCATAACCGGATAATAAAAGCTTATTATTTCTTGCACTCCCGTTTCTTATATTTTCCTGTATTTTCTTTCTTCCGCCTCTGTAAATGTACTGTTAAAAATTGTTTGAATTGTTTCTCCAGACAATTTGTTTCTGCTTGGGCCGTCAAACTTTAACCTAATCAATAACAAAGGTTAGGTGAGAATAGACACAAATATTCGGATAAAACAATTCAAACGATTTTTAACATTAGATTTACAGGGAAGCAGATGGAAAATATAGGAAAAAAATTAGAAACGAGAGTATAAGAAATAATAACTAGATGCAAGCAAAAATTACAGCCAGATCGTATGTCCAAAGGATCGAAAAGTATGTCAATGGAATTGTAAAAGATCATGTTCAAGTCGAAATAAAAATTGAATAAAACCAATTTAACGAGATATTGAGTTAAAGAAAGTACCTCAAAATTTGAATGCGGGAGAACAGACTGATGCAATCCAAAAAAAAAGAACAAATTAAACAGGGACACGTTTCCACAATTGTTTTCGCAGTTAAAGGATACCAATTTAAAATGTACAACTAAGACCAAATGAAGAGAAACGATGCAAATGATCGGGAGGACAAGTTTGCAGATTAACAAAGAACTCAGTAACAAAAAATATATGCGAAATGGAGGGTGTGGAGAAGAAATGTGAACGGAAGAAAAACAAAAATAACATCAAGACGAGCAAAATATGTTCGTGCGGTCGAAAAGATGGAAATATCTATTCTTAACCCTTCATTGGTCGCGTCAAATAATCATCTAACGTTATTATACGCGGCTTCCCGAGAAATTGACCCCACGCGACTGGTCAAGAGTTAAAAAGGTAAAAGTTGACAACTAGAGCGAGACGTTGGGGAGGTGATGAGAAAATCATCCCTACCAGTAATGAACGATTCGCCTCCAAAGCTCTACCGGGAGGATTGCTATATGGGTGTATTGATGCGATTCGTCGAGCATTTGGAACGTACGTTGCCGACGTAAGTGGTCGGGGGCAAAATCCCTGTAGTAAAGTTTCCGCGGTCTATTAATAACCAAATAGAAATAATTAGAATTAATACTAGAAGGAAACAATTGAATTGGTTTTATAAGAACACGCTTACAAAACGACAGAAATCGAATATAAAGAAATTATTCAAAATAGGAATGTGAAAAAAATTATGTAGACAAACGAGCAATGGCGAGGTTAAATTGACGCAAACCAAATGAAGAAGCAGCAGTAAAACTACAAAAGCCAGTTTCCATACGAGAGAAGTAAGAAAGTCCTATCTATAGGAGAATAAAAGCAAACAGAAAAAAAAAAAATGAAGAGAAATGGTGGTAGTGCAAACACCCACTTATACGATAGTAAAAACATAACTAGTAAATAGAAGTATGAAGACAAGTCCAATACGTATGAAAGAAGCATCAAGAAAATTTACCAAGAGGTGTCTCTGCAGGTTGGCAAAATTATAGTTGAAGGATTTCTTAAGAAAACACATGAAATGTTAATGTAGGGAACCAAAAAAGTGAAATAGGATAAAGAAAAATAGGAGGAGTCATTCATCGGAAGCGAAAAATCAAGAGATTGAAGATTCGATATGAAAATATTGGAAATTGGACTCGTACTCGATACGAAGAAAGGTAGCAGGAAGATGACCAACTATAAAAGATAAAATAGGTCTTTCATTAGTAGCAACCATATGAAACGTTTCAGATAGTTGTAGTACTATTGGCGCAAATTTAGCAATTCTACTCACTAGTACGACTGAGTTCCCCTGAAGACAATGAAGAAATGAACTGAGGAAATAAGAGCAGCTATAATAGTATAGTAAATGACGAAAATTTTAATAGCTTTAAAAGAAAAGAAGTTTTTGTCTTGAAGAAAACAAGTGAGACTGAAAATCTGCTGAGGAACCATAAACCTAGAAAGCAAAAATTTACTCAACGTGTCAGTCCTAAGTCATCAATAAACATACACTTACGTCAAAAAGTTAGTAAATGTTACACAATTAAATGATTTGAGGAATCACGATGATTACATAAAGACCAAAGAAGATGTCGAAAGAGTTTTCTCGAGATGAATTACAGTCACCTTTATACAAGTTTCTAAAGCAACCTGCTTCCTATATTTGACTTCTTCATCCTAGTGGAGATTTACCTAGGTTCTACGTCTTCTCGCGCCAAGGTAGACTTAAATAAATTAAATTTCATCGGTGGCTCCGAACCTCTTACGCCAAAAGGTAGAAAAGGATTAAGAAGAAAACATGTTAAAAAAAAATAAAACGAAAAAAAGTCGAGAAAATTTTGAAAGACATTTCTACCTGCAGTAGAATCACACAGAAACTTGCAGATTAACGAATATCTGATTGGCAAAAGTTGCCAATTGTCACCCTAGAATAGGAGGATTGGATTAGGCCATTAGCTTTTCCACAAAATCACCGTTCTCTTTTTTCTTTTTTGAGGAAAAATGAACTGCAAATCCATTTTCCATACTAATTCACATAAGAATTAAAGCTCTGTGAAGTCGGAACCTCAAAATGCGAATTTTGGAAAATACAATACGTCATTCGATTGTCCATCGCTTATCCATGAAAAATTTCAGTTTGTCCACCCTTTGTGGGAAAGTTATTTTAAAAAAATTCACGGAAGATAAAAAAGTCCAGGATTGACCAGCAAGTTCTTTTCAACTTTTTCTTTTTTCATATATTATTGACTAAACAATCGAAATAAAGCATGGGCAAACAAATCAGGAGGATGAACAAACGAAATAACCAATGGAACACGAAAAACCACAATTTGCTATAACAATATGGTCTCATGAATCCATGTATAGCTTGGAAGTGCATTTTTTTCATATAATTGAATTCTTCTTGAGTCGAAATGAAGCATGGGCAAACGAATTTGATGGATGGTCAAACAAAAAACCAATGAAGCATGAAAAACCACAATTTGTTAGAATAATATGGTTTTATGAATCCATGTATACCTTGAAGGTGCCTTTTTTCATATAATTATTGTCTAAATTCTTCTTGAATCGAAATGAGGCATGGACGAACATAATTATATGAAAAAAAGGCACCTCCAAGGTATACATGGATTTATGAGACCATATTATTATAAGAAATTGTGGTTTCTCGTGTTCCATTGGTTATTTCGTTTGTCCATCTGCCCAATTTATTTGTCCATGCTTCACTTTGATTCAAGAAGAATTCAAACAATAATTATATGTAAAAAGAAGGCACCTCCAAGGTATACATGGATTCATGAGACCATATTGTTATAACAAATTGTGGTTTTTCATGTTCCATTGGTTATTTCGTTTGTCCATCTCCCGAATTCGTTTGTACATGCTTCACTTCGATTTTCTAGTCACATCTGAAAAAAGGAAAAAGTGAAAAAAACCCTTTTCTTTTTCAAATAAATAATTTTTCGCTGGTGGGCAAAGGAAAAATTTTGCTGGACAATCCTGAACTGACGTTGGACAAACGAATTAGCGTCATAAAAGTGCAATTTTACTTTTTATTTGCCGTGAAAATTTGGGTGGACAAACATAAATTTACCATGGACAAACGAATGACGGATTGTTTCTCCAAATATTCGCATTTGGAGGTTCCAACCTCACAGAGCTACGTCTTAAAAGATTTATAATGATGATGCCTGTACATTTTTAAAACACGTAACACAAACTGCTCATTACCATTTTCCCACCATTACCAACCTTACGCCGCTTAAGACCTAAGTGCTCTAACATTATCCAACCTCTTCTCTTACAGCCCCCTCCCCCTCTAAACATATAAGTATCGTAATGTATTCATAAACCCGGCAATTTTACGCCTCTCACCCAAGCGCCAAGATACCCTAATTTCGAAAACGAAGCCCCCTTTGAAAACATTGTTCCTCTTCCTCCGGCTCTTTCAAACGGTCACCCAGGCCTCCTATTTCGCACCCTCTCTCTCCACTTTTCCCCCTTCCCGCCATTTTCCTTCGCTTCGGAAAGCGGCGGTGACATTAACGTAACGTACATCGAACGCCGTCATCGAAGGGGACGAAAATACCGCCCCTCCTCGAAATACCATGGCGCCTGCAGAACCGTACGTACGTACGAATCTGTGTGCGTGTAAGTGTGTACGTGTGTGTCGCCAGATTTCCAGCGTCACGACGTCAATAGTGGTGCGCACGAGTCGCCGTCGCGGCGGCGGCAGGGACCAGAATCTGCCAACCCGATCAATATCCCGTCGCTTAGGCAACGGACCACCCCAACGACCGAAGGGGGTGATAGCCCAGACTCGATGGATGTGGAAAAGTACGAGGTCGGCGATTAGGATATGATGGAAGACGGGGGTGGAGGGAATGGAGGTAATTTAGATGGGCGGTAATGCGAGGGATAAAAAGAATGTTTAAAAGGAAATTTGCGAGGAAAAAACCTCGTTGGAAAAAAGGAAGGGATTAGTACATGATGTGATATTGACGACATATTGGGGAAAATTAAAAAGTAAAATTATCGATTTGGAAGGTTTTTTTGTTAGGTGTTTAGGTGGTCCTCGACACTTGGTATATAACAGGAATATGATTATTTAGGGATTGGAGGTTCTTAAGATTTTAATCGAATTGTTAAAAAGCAACGCAGAGGATGTAACCGTCAAATTGGAAGAGGTATGACGGAGTTTAAAGTGAGGCGCGCCCCAGAAAAAATTTGTTCCTTCGTCCCAACATCTTTTTTGTCTACTTTTGAAATTTTAGTCGGTTTCAAATTCTAAAATGGGGCACACACCACAAAAACATTGTTTCGTCCACGGATCTCTTCAATATTTTCTACAATTTTCGCCTTTTAGCAATTTTCAAAGCAATACAGAGTGAACAACCACCAGTGTCCACCGCGTAATCTGATGATGATCATATCTTTAGCGATTTCTTGATCGGACGGCGTCAAAATGTTGATGCCCCTAGTCCCAATGAGGTGAATTTCAAATATTTCATTTCTTCATCTTGTACCCTCTTACACCACAAACACATCGAACTCTAATCCTGATGAATGCCCATCCAACTAGTGGGTAGAGCATCTGCTCTTGGCTGTAGATAGTGTTAGATTGATGTTTACTGCGCCAGTGTAAAAGCACCCAAATTTCATATTTACAGGGATAAATAAACCGAGTCTGCGAGAGGCACACCCTAAAAAAATTATGGTTATTGCAAATCTTAATAAGACATAAACTTCAACAGGAAACTGGGTTTGTACACCTCGTGATTTCCACATACAAATCCGCTAATTTGACCACATGATTTTCTTTAACAACCTTCGAAGTTTAAATCGAAGAGTCTCTCCAATTGCAGACCTCATTAAATGTACCGCAAAACTTCCATCTAGGGAGGGGGACTCTTCCCCCATTTTAATTGCACATTACATTTCATGGTCAACGGCGTATGACGACGATTACGTGAATAACCTCGAAACGTAAAGTGACTCACGAGTCACGATAATTCATCATCTGCCGTGCCAGCGCTGGAAAGGAAGAAAAAAATAGGCCGCCCCCGTTTTACTCTAAATGACAAAAAAAATATTGATCGTCCCCCTTTTTACGACCCCGACGACGACACGAAGGAAAAATTACACACACACAACGAGTCCTTGAAAGCGTAAAATAGCCCCGTTTCTCCTCGTCTTCGCCCCGGTTTTTTGCTCGAGGGAGATTGGGGGTTGGACGAAGAGGTCGATAAATTTAGAATTGGCAACTTTTAAAAAAGGGAATATTTTTAGAGGTGCGTGCGCGTGTATGCATGTATTTATTTAGCCTAAACTTGTACTTATTTGGAACGAGAACGAATCGTAGGAGGGCCCCATAGTAACCGAGGACGAAGTGACTCACACGCAATAACGGGGCACGTAGATAATCTATCGGCAGGAAGTACCTGCTTATGGCGCATTTTCCACTATTGTTACGAATACGGATGCTAGAAATCGAATGATAAGCGTATTTAACCTTGAGAGGAAGGAGGTTTCGAGTAGGTTACCGGCTAGTCGCCGTTAAACGCAGTTAGAATCCGAGGTAAATGACACATGAACGACATCCTATCAATGCGAAGGATGTATGTGTATAATGGTAAGTCCGAGGAAGAGTATTGATTTTGGTAAAAGTCGAGGTTTCTAAAAGCACGAAAGTTTCACAAAACATTTTAACAGGAAAAGGCGCGTTATTGATTTGAGGATAGGTTAGGATGGATTTTGGGGGAGGAGGAATTAGGATGTATCAACGGCATCAACAGGAGATGCCATGCACGTTGGGGTTATCGATTGATAGTACGAATCGGGTGGGAAGTTTCCTACGAATTAGGTTTAAGGAACGAATTACGTCGTATCGATGATGGTAAAAGGATACAATGGGAGGCCTGGATGGTTATTGATTGATTAATACGGGGTAAGAAGCACCGCAATGTTTCCTACGACTCTCCACAAAGCGATCGGCCTAAAATAATTCCAAAATGGATAATCATGGTTTCTAAAAGAAAAAGCGAATTTTATTGATCTGTGCAATCCCCAATCTAAACGTGCTCACCACTTCTACGTCTAAAAAATATCGCACGGGAGGGCGAAATCGGTTATAGGTGTTCCCCTGCCGGATTAGGGGTGTACGTACTGTCAAAAAAAAGGTAAAAATCGAGGCGTCGGCGTCGACCGACGAAAACGAAATTTTCGATAAAAATCGGCTAAGTTCTATGAAAACGTACGAAAAAATCCCGGTCGACGCCGTCTAACCTGTCAAATAAAAAAAAAAGTTCCCGATCGGCGTCATCGAAATTTCGACAGCCCCGAGACTTTCCGGCATCGATTTCTCGCTTAAATCGTCGTAAAACATTGGAAATAAACGTACCATCGTATCGCTCCGCCTGCTCGGCCAATTTTGCCTTGTACACGTTATCCTCTCGTTCGGACATTTTGCGGATGATTTCAGATTTCTGCCAACAACAAACACTTCACTTCACCACCGGAGATTCACAAACGCGATCTGCCAATATGGCCGCGCCCGCCACCACACGACAAAATAGTCCTTCTTCGCTCCCGAAGCCGTTATACCTCGCACATGACGTCAGTATGCGCGCGCAATACTCTCCTCCTTGTCCGGCTGGCTTTTCCCTTTTTCCTTTTCCGATAATTTCTGGAACGCACGGGACGTCGGGGATTGTACTTTTTTCGAGTTTTCGGAAGGCGCCGGGATTGTGGGAGCCGGTACGAATTTCGAAAAATTTAATGTATAATATACTTACAAGCTGGATTGTTTATAAACAAACGACAAACGAACGCCTTTTCAAGGCACGCTCAAGAAGGACGGTTGTGACAGAGATTGACAGGTTCGGTAAATTTCAAAATCGATAACGCCTAATTTCAAAATTTAAGTTCTCTTCTATAACTTTTTTCTCGCTATAATTTCAATTATAAGAAGAATAGCTTTAAATCGGAAGAAAACGAAAAGAAATACAGTTTTTGAAGATATTCCGGCAGTGCCATCTATGATCGACAGTTCAAGCCATCATGAGGAGCCATCCTATAATTCTGATATCCTATTCCATATGGTAACCATTTTGTAATTTCTTAATGGTTTCAAAATTAATGTACACCTTTATAACTTTCGTCCTTGTAATTTCAATTATATGAATGATAACAACTTTAAATTGGAAGAATACGAAAAGAAATACCTTTTTGATAATAGTACGGCGATGTCACCTATGATCAGAAGAACAAACTCTTGCTAGGAACCATTCTATAATTGTGATTTGGAGCGGTTGAGATATAATTGACAGGTTCATAACAATATAGAAGGACACATACTTCGTCAAATCGAAGCAGAGAACAATAGAGCCATAGTGAAACACTGGGGCCGAAAAGAATTTGAAAAGAAATGCAATTCTTTTATCATCTTTCCGCTCTGCCATCTATCTTTAACACGCTAAACTCTCATTAGGAAACAATCCATAACGTTTAGAGGATAAAGGTGATATAATATGTAAAATTTTTACTACCTCCCGTGATGTTCATTATAATACTCCTAATTGTAGTTTCATACAGACAAAGGAAAATAATTTTACATAAAAAGGAATATATAGAGAAGGTTACAATTTCTTTTGCGTTTATGGTGCTGACATCTACATTCGGAATATCATATTCCACACTACCACCATTTTGTGATTTCTTAACGAGTTCAAAAGTAATGTTCGCTTTCGATAACTTTCGTCGCTGTAATTTCAATTATATGACGGAGTATAGTTTTAAATCGAAAAAATGGTATCTAAAAGATATTACGGCATTACCATCTAGGTTCGGAGAACAAACACTAACTACCCAGTAAACATTTTTTAAATTTCGGGGATAGTTTAAGTTGGTAGTTCCGGCAATAGTGAACAGATTCGCATGAATTGTGCTTAGAAATTGATGAGTATGTCCACTATTGCCGGAACTACCAACTTAAACTGTCCGCGAAACTTAAAAATTTTTACCGGGTAGGAACCTTTTATAATCTTGATAGGGGACGGTTAAGATAAGTGACGGGATCGTAACGCTATAGAAGGACACATCAGAACACATATTCCGTTAAAATCTTATATCGAAGAACAAAAGCAGTTAGCCAAAGAGAATTTTCGAAAGAATTTGAAATGAACTGCAAGATTTGAACATCTGCCCGCTCCGCCATCTATCTTCAGTACGTCAGACTCTCATCTGGATCCGATCTATAATTTTTAGAGGATAAAGGCAATCTATATGCAATCCTTAATATTTCAAGTGATGCTCACTACAAAATTTCTAATTGTGATTTCTTATATAAGGAGGGGAAATTATTTTTAATAAAAGGCATAGAAGAGGTTAAAATACGTATTGAGATTGAGTACAGTGCTGACATCTATATTCGCAAATTCATACTCCATACGGTAACCATTTTGTAATTTCTTATTGATTTCAAAATTAATGTTCGCTCTTTATAACTTTCGCCGCTGTGATTTCAGTTATATGACAGAGAATAGTTTCAAGTGGGAGGAATACGAAAGGAAATACCATTTTTGAAGATATTACCCCAGTAAGTATTTTTAAATTTCGCGGATAGTTGAAGTTGCTAGTTCCGGCAATAGTGAACATATTCGTATGCATTGTGCTTAGAAATTGGCGAGTATGTCCACTATTACCGGAACTACCAACTTACACTGTCCGCGAAATTTTAAAAATGTTTATTGGGATGGCATTACCATTTAGGTTCGGAGGATCAAACCCTCATAATAACCTAAAGCACTCATTAGAAATGTTTGATAAAAGAGTGGATATGGTGTTATCATTAAGTAGTGTAACTCGGACTGACGCTGTCACTTCTACAAATTTTATTAGTCAATGATCTTTTTCTATATTTAGGTGAGATTTATATTTTCTCCTCAAGATATTTAATTTCTCGAATATGTCGACCAAATAGCTCAATTGGATCGCAAATAAATCATGTACTCCTCCAGAAAGTAGGTTACCATATAATTCTAGGATGTTCTTCCCGTCTGTTCCTTCTCTAAAAGCATAGATTTCGACTGTATCTAGTATTTCGTCAGTTTCAACGATAATTTCGACTGTTATTCATATTGTTGCTCTAAAGTGTGTGATTTTTCTCTTCAGTTTTTCCCCTCTTTCTATAAATTCATTCATTAATTTTATATTGATAATGATAACTGAGTTGTCGAAACATGTACTCGAAGATATCCAAATTGATATAATCAGCGTAGAGACCGTCTTATTTACATCGTACATATTTCATTTTGGGTATCCCTTTTGCTCCATGCACAGGCTTTAATTCAAAAGAATATAAGAAACGTTAAAGCTGGTAGGATCGGTCAGAAATAGGATAAAATTCAGAATGGAGTTGAATAGAATAGAAAAATTTTAAGGATCCACATACAAAACTTGTTTAACAAACAAGAAATTGTTTGAAAATTGCTAAATTGAGAAAAATCGTATAAAGCGCATAAAAATAGGAAATATGGATTCTCTCACATTAAATTAGCCTTTTTTATTTCTCGCGTCCTATTTTTCAATCTTCCTCCAATCAACGAAGTAATTTATATGTAACTGTGTTACAACATTTATAATTCATAAATACTAAGAATTATTCATAAGTACGCAGACTAAATATATAATCTTTAGAAAGCTCAGTGTAGGAAGGCATAATGACTGGGCACTTGTATTGATTTCAGTGCTTATCACAGTTGAACAGTTGATTTACATTCGGACTAAAATATCCAATGTACGCACGTTGTGTAAGTAAGTACAATAATAGCTTTAATGCTTAATTTTTTAAGTAATCAACAAGATTGACACTCTCTCATTATTTAATTAAAATCCAGTGACACGTGTTTCGCTAGCAACGAGGATAGCATCTTCAAGCTGTACCTTACTGAATAAAACGCGATTTCTTAAATTCTATTCGCGTAAACTAGACTCAAAAAAACGAGAATTTAAAATTGATAAAATGTCTAAATTCACCGTGAGAACTAGATGCGTACATTACACGTAAAAATGCGAATTTTGTAGACGAATGTGATGGTCCTTTGATTGGGTCTGTGCTTATTGATTTATTTCATAGAGACAGGTAGTTTGCATTTTGCATGAAGGTGCAATAAGGATAAATATTGCCCAAAGAAGCGATACGTGCCATCAGCGTCAAGATGAACGTATTTACGAGATTTAAGGGTGGTGTCCCTTCTCGGAATAATTTTTCACCGTAATAGACAGAGAAATACGCCCCCGAGTTGTGATGAGGTTTGTATAAATATAATTTAAGCAGTCACTGTTTGAAGACGCTATCCTCGTTGCTAGCGAAACACATGTCACCGAATTTAATTAAGTAATTGTGCGTTGTAGAGCTTATCGATGTGATATAGTGTCAGTAACACTACGCCATAATCCTTCCAATCACTATCAATTAATCAACGAGAAGTTAAATATGCAATATGAATATACACATGAAATAAAAAAATATATTTTTTAAGCCAAAGTCTTCTTTATAATTTTTCTATTCTGGTTTCGTAAAGAATCGTAATTTATGGAATTTATTTCTAAGTTTATGGTGATCCACTAAGTTAGATGCCCCAATTCCCGAAGGCTTCAACTTACTGGAACTGGGACACGACGTCTCAGGGACAGTCATGCAAAGCTCTATGAATATTATTATTGGATCTGGTCGAAAAATGTTATGTGTAACATACGATTTCTACTATTTACACTTTTAGAAGGGTAAAGCTGTAGTAGATTGTTCTAGTTGATAGTTGATATCATTAACTTTTAAAGTAGTTTAGTATTCGTATATTTTGTAGTTTCTTTTTTCAATCACAATCGGAGGTTATTTGAAAGGAAAAACCATTTAAGGGGTGACATTTCGAAGACTTGCATCATACAGAAAAAATAAACCGCACAGTTCTAAATACGCAAATGAGACCTGGGCATTATAATTACAGCATAGCCAAGAAATAAATTTCCTTAGAAAGAGAGAAGGGAAAAGGAGATTGGGTCGGATAATATATGAGTTTAGTTTCGGCAAGATTTAAATGAAAAATCAATAGTCCACAAAATCGAAAACGGGCAGCTTGAATGATATGGACACCACCTAAGGATGGAAGATAATAGACTACCAAAAAGAATATTACAAGCCAAAACGATGGAAAACTGCAGATGAGGTCGACCAAAGAAGATACGGATTGAAGGAGTGGAGGGCATTGGCAGAGCAAGAGGAACGGAAGTGAGTGAAATGAATAGCTTGGCTCTAAACATGGAAGATTGGAAATAAAAGATGAAAGAAACAACGGAAAACAATCCGACGTTCTGGTCAGGGTATATGGACTTTGTCCGAGAAGAAGAAGATAGGAGAAAGTAAAAGCCAGAAAGCATTTTGGACAACTTAAAAAACTAGGAACGTAAGAGAAGAGATAATGACTAAAAGAAAAAGGATTAATCAAACAGCAGAGATATCAAAACTAGATAAATTATGTGCTTGCAGTGACTGAAAGTAAAAAAACTGAAAAACAACTGATGCGATGAGGGATGACATAATGTAGATACAAATTACTATGAAAGAACATACGAATTAAATGAAGCCACCAAGAAGAAGAAGAAGAAGAAGATTGGAAATGACGTATCAGAGACAGAACGGAAAACAGTCAAACGCCCTGACCAGAGTATATGCATTTTATGTAAGAAGAAGGGGAAGAAGATTGGAGGAAGTAAAAAGTAACACAGCCTACTGGGCGACATAAAAACTTGGAACAAAAGACAATAGATAAATGACTATAAGAAAAAGGATGAAGCAAAAAGCAGAGATATTAAAACTGGACGAATGATGGGCTGGGACTGGCTCAAAGTCAAAAACTGGAAAAACAACTGATGCGATGATGGATGATAAGATACAAATGACTGTAAAAGAACATACGTATTAAATGAAGCCACCAAGAAGAAGAAGATTGGAAATGAAGGATGAAAGAAACAACGGAAAACGATTCGACGCTCTGGCCAGGATAAATGAATTTGAACCGAGAAGGAAGAAAAAGGCAGGAAGAACTAAAAATAGCAAAGCCTCCTGGACGACGTAGAAAAACTAGGAACGGATGATAAAAGATAAATGACCAAAAGAAAAAGGATGAAGCAAACAGCAGAGATATCAAACCTGAACGAATTATGTGCTTGCAGTGCCTCGAAGTAAAAAACTGGAAAGACAATTGATGCGATGGTGGATAATAAGATACAAATGACTATGAAAGAACATACGAATTAAATGAAGCTACAAAAAGAAGAGGAAGAAGATTGGAAATGAAGGATCCAAGATACAACGGGAAACAATTCGACGCCAAGATCGGGATATATGAATTTTACCCGAGAAGGAAAAAAAGATAGTAAGAAGGAAACATAGCAAAGTGTTCTGGACAACGTAAAAGAATAGGAACGGAAGACAGAGGATAAATGACTATAAGAAAAAGGATGAAACAAAAAAGCAGAGACATCAAAACTAGACGAATTATGTGCTGGGAGTGCCTGAAAGTCAAAAACTGGAAAAACAACTGATGCGATGCTGTATGATAAGATACAAATGACTGTAAAAGAACATACGAATTAAATGAAGCCACCAAGAAGAAGAAGATTGGAAATAGAGGATTAAAGAAATAACAGAAAAAATCCGATGCCTTGGCCAGGGTATATGGATTTTGTCCGAGAAGAAGAAGAAGATAGGAGGAAGTAAAAGCCAGAAAGCATTCTGGACAACGTAAGAAACTAGGAACGGAAGACAAGAGATAAATGACTATAAGAAAAAGGATGAAACAAAAAAGCAGAGATATCAAATCTGAACGAATTATGTGCTTGCAGTGCCTCGAAGTAAAAAACTGGGAAGACAACTGATGCGATGATGGATGATAAGATACAAATGACTATGAAAGAACATACGAATTAAATGAAGCTACCAAGAAAAAGAAGAAGATTGGAAAAGAAGGATTAAAGAAACAACGGAAAACAATTCGATGCCATGACCAGGATATATTAATTTTACCCGAGAAGGAAACAAAGATAAGAAGAAGTAAAAATAGCAAAGCCCTCTGCGCGACGTAAGAAACTAGGAACGGAAGACAAGACATAAATGTCTAACCGAAAGGATGAAGCAAAAGCAGAGATATGATATCTCAGATATCAAAACTGGACGAATTATGTGCTTGCAGGGCCTCGAAATAAAAAACTAGGAAGACAACTGATGCTATCATGGATGATAAGATACAAATGGTTGGCTGTCAAAGAACATACGAATTAAATGAAGCCACCAAGAGGAAGAAGGAAATTGAGGATCAAAGGAAACAACGGAAAACAATTGGATGCCTTGACCAAGGTATATGAATTTTACTCGAGGAGGAAAAAGATAGGTAAAAGTAAAAATAGGAAAGCCTCATGGATGATGGATGAGGAACGGAAAACAAGAGATAAAGGATGAAACAAAAAGCAAACACATCAAAACTGGACGACCTGTCTTGCAGTGCCTGAAAATCAAAAACTGGGAAGACGACTGATGCCATGATGGATGATAAGATACAAATGACTATAAAAGAACATACGAATCATCACCTTAAGGCACCAAGACATCTAAGGATGGCCCAAAGTTAAGGAAATGGGAACCAAAAGGTAATCCAGAAGGACAATTTGCGCGTCCTGAAACTTGAAGGCTGGAACGCAAAGAATATTTCAACCTTACACCTCCAGGACCATAAAGTTCCCGTCGGTTTACGTATGAAATTATTAATGCTTAAGAAGGTCACTTTTACTAATCAATTAAGCTAAATTAGTTTAAATGAAAATCCAATGCCTAGGACTGCTGAGTCTAGGTGTATGTTGGGTTGCCTAAATTGACGTATACCCAAACAAGGCTGGGAGGATTTAAAATTGATAATAACCGAGTCAGTGATCGTTTAATACCGTATCTCGGGCCCCAAATAACTCCCAGATACAATGGAACGAGATAAGCGTACGAACTCGAAGAGCCTAACGGACCGTACCTAAGGATTTCAGAAGTAAATGAAGAGAAAGTACGACTTTTTGTTATGTAAAAGTAAGATGGCGACTTTTGATACATAACCGTGCTGTCCTACTGCAACGTTAAAGATGCATTTTAAACGAAAACCACCGCAATAACAGCCTATCCAGTGATGCGTTCGAAGAAATTAAGGCCCATCGGATTAAGACCCAAGATAATCGAAACGAGGTGAGACCGTCCCGGACTCGTTTTACCGAAAAGAACCTCGCACACAACACACACTAATACTAATGAGAAATTAAGGAAAAAGGGGTCATTAACGTTTTTTTGTTTTGATCCCCCCTTTCGATAGATAGTACGTTAGAGAAAAAGGGGCCCCCTGAGGAAAATGGCAGACGCGCCCAACGCTCAAACGGTCGAGTACCAATGGGCTTATAACATTGTCGATTCCAGCAGAGTCTCGACGTTTCTCATTTCCATGCTCCTCATAGTCTACGGATCGTTCAGGAGCCTCAACATGGAGCAGGAGGCGCGGGATCGCGCGAATGGTAGTACAAATTGTCTGCTGAATCCTTCCACGCAGTCCCAGACTGATAACGTACAGACGTTAGATACGCTTCAAGCATTATGTTTACCATTAGGTGCTAGTATATCATTACTCGTTATGTTTTTCTTCTTCGATTCGATGCAAATGCTATTTGCCATTTGTACTGCAAGTAAGTACATTTATAACTTTTACGTCCTGACCATAATAACTCAATTTCCATGTAAATGTTTTAGTTATAGCGACGGTAGCTTTAGCCTTTTTATTGCTTCCCATGTGTCAGTATATAATAAGACCATGTTCGGATGGGAATAAAATCTCTTTTGGAATGTGTGGACGGTATACAGGAGCCGAATTGTTGTCATTTTCTCTCTCAGTATTCATAGTGTGTATATGGGTTTTAACAGGTAAATTTTTAATCACTTTAATTATTATACATATTATTATTATTATTGATAGACAGATCTGGACCCCGCAGGATTCCTGATAAATATACAACTTAAGCACAGATATATTCAGGGCAGTGATTCTCAATGCCCAATTATATATACAAAATAGTTGGGAAACACTGCCTGGACAAATAACGAAAGAAAAAATAGTATAAGTTTTATATTAATCTTCTATTATTTCTTTAGGTCATTGGCTTCTAATGGATGCAATGGGTATGGGATTATGTGTGGCTTTCATCGCTTTCGTTAGATTACCAAGTTTAAAAGTTTCGACACTTTTACTAACCGGACTGTTAATATATGACGTGTTCTGGGTGTTTTTCTCCTCGTATCTCTTCAGCACCAACGTGATGGTTAAGGTAGGATCCTTCTTTAATTACTTATTTTTCCCCTAACGATGACTATAAGAATTAACAAGTGTAACAGTTCAATAATTTTCCGGTATCTTTTTGTAAAGATTGATATCACCAATATTTGCATGGTAAATATGTAAGTTTACATCGGTTGTGTTTGCATAGTTTTAACCCGATAAGTACTAAAAAGAACAGGGATAGTTTGTATTTACTTAAAACGTCTAAGAGCAAACATATAAGGCGTTTGTTTACATACAAAATATGTGTATGTAAGCCTCCTGTGTGCCTGGTATGTTAAAGGTTTTAGTAACGAATTTAATTGATATCTTCCTTATACGTAACGGGATTAATTGGATATTTAATTCTTTTTTAATTATGTTTTACTTTCTCCATTTTCTTTTTTCGTGTTGAAAAACTTTCTAACAAAACGACTTCAGTGATCAAGTAGAAAGTGGGTGAAGTACAACAGATGTAATGAAGCGTTAAATATGTGGGACCCAAATATAGGTAGGGCGCGGGAATTGTATGTTTAACTCTTTTTTCCTTTGTTAATTGAGGATGGTAGGGGGTGTGTTGTAGTTCGTAAAAAGTAGACGTTGATTTTTTAAATATGATTTTAGTAAATACATTTAAGACTGTCTACTAAGAAATCTGTTATTTTTCTAATTGCGGCTTGTCTAATTTCTAACTATTTCTTTAATCTGTTGATGCCCTAGTTTCTTAAATCTTCAGTGTACATTTCCCCCGTATGTAAAATATTGTAATCTATTCGTAATGTAATTGATTTGTACTTGCTTCTCATTGTTTACCTTTTGTATATAATTCGTCGTTTTTAAGTCTGTTTCTGACCTTTAATGTCTACCATGTCTTTAGCTTCCGTAAGTTCGTGTTTTTCCCCAATTTCTCCTCTATTGGTTATCGCTTCCATCGCCATTTCTTCAAATTCAATAAATAAAATACAAATACAGGCTTGGACAAAAGTCACGAACCAGCCACTGACAATAGGGGCCAATCGCAACATTATAGATTGTTGCAATTAGTTTCATCGCTTTTTTATGAATTTTATCTTCTTTCGTTCAATTTTCTTTAGATGCATTCCCTTTTCTCCATTGTCTGTTTTATCCTTTCCACTTTTTTGCGTGCCGTGTTTTTTCGTTCAGTCTTCCATTTCGTCCTTTTCTATTAAATCTTTCACTCCGTCTGCTTCCAATATTTTGTTTTCTTTCATTTTACGTTCCTCTATTTAGTTCTATTCCATCTCATCTTCTTCCATTCCACGTTTTTTCATTTGGTCTCATTTTTGCTTTCTTCCATTTCATATTCGTTGCCTTTCATCCTGTTTTCTTGCATTACTGTCAATTCTATTACTTTTTGCATTTCCTGTTCCTCCATTCGGTGTTCTCCAACTGTAATAATTTGATATTTTGTCATTCCCCTACGTTTGCTTTAATTCCATGCCCTTGTTCAATCTTCTTACACACACTCCTCTTCTATTTCGTTCTTTTCTATTTCTTCCACTCCGTCTGCTTCGAGTATTTTGTTTTCTTTCATTTTACGTTCCTGTATTTAGTTCTATTCCACTCTGACCTCTCCCATTCCACGTTCTTTCATTGCTCTTTCCTTCATCTCGTCTTCCTCCATACCATATTTGTTGCCTGTTATCTTCTTTCGTTCAATATTCTTCCTTTGCGTTTTCTTTAATTGCATTTCCTTTCTTTCCATTGTCTTCTTTTTTTTTTTTCGTCTTCTTACATTCCACATTCGTCTTCTTCCTTTCTACTTTTTTGCGTACCGTGTTTTTTCATTCAATCTTCTTACACATCTTCCCTCCTATTTCGTCCTTTTGTATTAAATCTTTCACTCCGTCTGCTTCGATTCTTTTGTTTTCTTTCATTTTACGTTTCTTTATTTAGTTCTATTCCACTCTGTCTTCTTCCATTGTGTATTTTTTATTGCACCTTCCTTCATCTCGTCTTCTTCCATTCCATTGGTTGCCTTTCATCCTGTTTTCTTGCATTACCGTTTATTCTGTTTTGTTTGGCATTCCCTGTTCCCCCATTCGGTGTTCTTTAACTTTAGAAACCATATATTCTTTTGTTCAATTTTCTTCCTTTGCGTTTTCTTTAATTCCATTCGCTTTTTCCATTGTCTTCTTTTATTTCATTGTCTTTTTTATTCCCCATTTGTCTTCTTCCTCTGTACTTTTTACGTGCCGTGTTTTTTCATTCAATCTTCTTTCACACCCTTCTCTTCTATTTCGTCTTTTTCTATTAAATCTTTCACTCCGTCTGACTCCATTTGACGTTCCTACATTTAGTTCTATTCCCCTCTGGCTTCTTCCATTCCTCGTTCTTTCATTGCGTCTTCCTTCATCTCATCTTCTTCCATTCCATATCCGTTGCCTTTCATCCCCTTCTCTTGCCTTACCGTCTATTCTGTTTTTTTACATTTCTTGTTCCCCCATTGGATATTTTTCAACTTCTCCTTTCGCTTCTGGTTCGTCATTTTCTGTTCAATGTTGCTCAGTTCTTTTTCTTTACGCCTTCTATATCTCGTCTTCTTCCATTACATCTTCTCCAATTTGGTCTTTTTGTATTTTCTTTTCTATTATAAATTTTTCCATTTCTCCCATGCCGTGCTTCTTTAATGTGGCTTCTTTCATTTCGTCTTCTTGCATTTTGTATCCTTTACATTGCATTCTATTGTCTCCGATTCACCTTCATTCGTCTTTCTTTCACTTTCTCTGTCCCTGTTCCGTCTTTTTTGATCCAACTCTCGTTGGTCTTCTTTCTTTCTTATTCCAACTTCTTCTATTCCGTATTATTTGATTTCGTCTTATTATATTCCTTTTCTTCTTCTAATATTCGGTTTCCTGTCAGTGTCTTTTCATTACGCCGTCTTCAATTCGATCAATCTTCTGGCATTTTACCGTTCTTCACTTTTCTTACATTTTGTCATTCCTTGGTGTATCGTTTTTCTTTTTCTTGCCTCATTGAATAATATAACAAGTCATTTCTCCTCCCTTCCTCTGTCTTATGTACATATTTCACCATCTCCGGATCTATATTATCGCTGCCTTCCGCTTTCTTTGTCTTAACATCGTTTATTACCTCATCCAGTTTTTCATTTATTTCTCTTATTTGTCCTCAATTTCTTGCTTTTCCTCTTCCAAGTCTTGATTCTCCCAATTTGACTTAAATCTATGTTTATAATGGTTTTGTTACATTTCGAGCATTTCTTTGGTTGTGGTTTTTAGTTGTTTTGATTCGTTCTTTGTACCTCGTATTTCCTCTCTGCCATCAAATCTACTCCAGAATATTCTGTCGATCGTTATGTATTTTAGGTTAGGATCTTCGCCAAAATTTTTTCGTTTTTTTGCCTGTCTTATCATTTTCTTTACTTTGTTTATTTTTTTCTTCATATATTTATCATTTTCGTTCGTAGTCTGCATATATGTACTTTTTCCAGGCCTTCATTTTATAATTTTCTTGTCCATTTAATTAAAGACTCAAGCTTCATTTGCAAATCATCGGACTAATAATAGTTTGACTTGCTACATATTTATTTATCATATATTATCTCCGTATTTTTTCCTTCTTCCAGTGATTCAATTTTTGTCAATATTGTCCTTCTGCGTGTCCTTCAATACTTCTTCAATTCCAAATATGATACGGGCCTAATAATGATTTTGTTATGTTTGCTTTCTTGCATATTTTTTAAATTAATTTTTTTGTTTTTCGCCAATGTTTTCCTACTTTTCCTGTATTTAATTTGTTTATTTTCATTATTTTAATACGTCAAATCTACAAAATTGGAGCATTAAAGTTGCTTGGGTAACACTTACATATTTACAAACATAGTATAATTTTATTTTACTTATAAAGATAAGTATCTAAATAGATCACGAATTATTTATTTTATTATCTATTTGTTACACCAACAAATTGCTATATTCGTCATAATTACTGGATTTCTCAAAAGCTGCTCAATTTAATCCATTAAGCCTAATTCGATTTATCGGGAATATGCTAATTGCAATTAATTCCTCTCAATTTATGACCCTGCGAGTCATTCAACTTTCGCGATAATTAGATCGAGATTTAACCGTCGGATTACTAGCTTTAGATTTATAACAATATACCAATAATTTACTGTTGATGTTCCTTTTTTTTCAAAGAAATTAAAAATTGAGAAGGATAAAGCAGAGAGAAAAAAGGAATTCTTCCTTTATTAAAATAGTTTCCACGTCATAACATCAATTTTTCCTATATTCTTCTTATTATTATTATTTCGCTATTTACTGGCGTAGTTATTTTAACATAAATCTTTTTGGTAAGGGACTCCGATGCTTACTAACGGACCGTTATTCGGTGACACTCTGAAAATATTATGTCAACATAAACGAAGATTAATACCTTCCTCATTAGTTTTCTCTTTTGGTTTCTGTCTATTACTTTTAGGTCAATTACAAAATAAAAATTCAATTGAACAAGATATAAAAATACCGTCGTGAGATATATTCTGTTGAATCAAGTTTTTATTTCGTGATTTGTAAGATAAGTATAATATGTAAATATCTAAATAGATCACGGAAAAGTATATACGAGGCACGTCCAGAAACTAAATTCCGTTTGGTAATAAGACCAAAACAAGTGCAGATACAGAAAAACTATTACAAATCTTAAACTATCTTTCTACACAGCTCCCACCATTTTGTGGGCACAAGTACTTGTGTGCCTTCCTCATAAATCGTTTCCGCATATGTTGTCAACCATGTGGTAACATGTTCTTTTGAGCTCTTTATCGTTGTTGAATTTTTGACCACCAAGGAACGATTTCAGCTGCAAAAGAGATGGAAGTCGCTAGGGGCGAGGTCAATGTTCTACGGAAGGTAGTCAAACTAGCTCCAGTCAAATTCCTGTAGGAGTTGTGTCCTGTTCGTTGTGAAGAAGTGCTCTTGAAATTTGCGGAAATTTAGCGATTTACATATATATCTTTATAATTTATTTTTAGCACAAAAATAATGCATAGAATTGCCTTTTATATATTTTTATATATATAATGCTATCCCCACATTGTTAGGTAATAGGGTTCTATATATCTATATGTATATACAAGGTGTAAATTAAATGATGACTTGAATTACAGGGGGTGATTCCTTGTCATGTTCTATGAGAAAAAGTTCATATAAACATGTGTCCTAACTTGCTTCGTTCTCTGGAAATAGGGTGTCAAAGTTTTAATAAAAAATGTTTTTTTAAATTAATTACTCAACAGTGTTTTCGACGATTTCGATGAAACTTGGTGTGTCTCTTAATAGTAATAACAAGGGGCTTCCTTTGATGTAATTAGATTTTTTTTATTTATTATTATTTTTATTCTGAGAATCATTGCGCCCCACTGTTTTTCTCCAAGTTTGATATTTTTATAAGATTAAACAATTAAAAATTCAACTTTCTTGTCGAGTTTCTTTGTATCTCAATTAGTTTTCGAGAAAGAAATAAAAACTTATTCCTTGCATTTTGAAATCTGCCTGTTAGGATATCGTTCTTGATAGATGTGACGGACTTCCGTAACATTTCTATCTGCAAGCCCATAAATGAAATGCATTTGAGCTAATTTGACGTTGTTCTTATTAGTTTCACAGGATATGATAGAGTTTTCACGTTAAAACAAACGAGGCGAGTTAGGACACATGTTTGTATGAACTTTTTCTCATAAAATATGACAAGGAATCACCCACTGAAATTAAAGTCATCACTTAGTTTACATCTTGTATACTGTCCTTTTCACAACAACAGAGGAAAGTTCAAACATAAGAAAACAAAATTTGTGAAAGAAATGTATTTGCCTACAATCACAGAAAAATCGAGTTTCACAAGGAACTGATCGATTGTCGCTGAGATTACCTATGTTTATTATTTAGACGTAGAAATGTAAACGCAAGTAAAATTCGATCCACATGTTAAGCAAGGACAAGTGAATCTTTGGATAGCACATGTTTGTTTAATTTTCAGGTCATCGCGTCGGACGACGGGGTGCGTATCGGGAGATCTTTTCTGATGAATAAATCAGCGGTCCAAAAACTAAACTTTTCTTTGTCGAATTTTATCCTTAATCTTCCCTTTCTTCCGTGTTTGCATCAGTCGGTGATCTCGGTCTTCTCGAACATATTTCCATCTGTTTCAAACTTATCTTTAATTCATCTTATGGTTAGTGTTCTAGGCGGATCAGTGTGAAATTCTCTTTGAAATCTTCTTTGCACTTCTACTCCGTTTTTGCACTACCAGCAGCTGTTTAACGCGAATTTTCCTTGTCCAAGACTCAACCCGGATCGGGCCACTAATTCTCAAGTGTTAGCAACGAAAACTTAATTTATCCAATAACGTGTGGTAACAATTTTTTGCGACACCCGGTATTTACTTCCTCCTTAGGAAAGTTAGGAGGATTTCCAAGGTCTTCCCGGCAAAAAAGCAAACATTTTATCTTGTAATACTTATTACTAAAAAAGCCCGTAATTTGAGAAGTGCCTGGGTTTAATTTTTTTGTTTGTTTCTATTTTAGTATATTTGAAGTACATACTTGCAATTAAGTTCTGAATACAATATCTGATAAACAAATTTCCACTTATTATGTCGGTTATCGTATGATCTCGATGCCTCATGTTTGTTTTTATCGTGTAACAGATGATCTAAACACAATTTTTATTGTGTGTGTATTTTGAAGAAGGCAGTAATCCACTTTTCGGTCAACTCTTCAGAGTGATAAATTAAACAATAAAGGAAAAAACACTTCGGTCGACGATATGAGGCATTAGGCTTAGAACTTAGAACAAAGAAGAAGAGGAAAAACATTATTAGCATTGTATTGCATATCCCTCAAAGACCATCAACTATTTAAGCGAGAATTTGTGAAAATTTTCTGTACTATACTTCGTTCCACCTTGAATTGACAGCATATGACTTATGGGGAATCAGAGCTCAGTTGCCATACTCTCATTGTGGGGAATATCTGAAAATCGTTGTTTTGATATAAATGCATAAAATGTGGCAACGTAACTTAAGATAGAAAGGGATAGTTTTATGTAGTTTGTACGAACTAAAATAAGAGGGCGTGTACTATTAGGTCGATCTGGAATAGGCTGGATATCATAAAAAAATTCATGGTCTGCATATATACTGGTTAATAAACAAATCGTTTCAAAAATTTCATTCATGTTTTGTTTAATAAATCACCTACCACTTATCGCATTAACATGCCGCATTCGATAAGCGTGTCATTGTTTAATCATCGGTGTGATACTTCCAAGAAATACGCGATAATCACGTTTTGGGTTAATACCTCTCTTTTTGTGTTAAACCCACTACAGTTTGATTGTTACCACGTAGACAAATATTCGAGGAATGTTGGACGTGGTTTTGAACATTATCAGAGATCGTTGCTTCTCGTGACGAGTCAATGATAGGAATTAATAAAAGCGATTGTCAGATTTTTTAAAACTTACGTTATATGATGTGCGTTGTTGTTTAGTTATTGACGTAATAATTCTAAGAAATAGGATAAACTAGTATTTGTGCTGATTACTTTTTGCAAATATCTGAATTGATTGCGGACAGTAGAAAAAGGGAAACACCCGAAGAATATGGGTCTCAACTCTGAAAATACGAGGGATGTTTCGAATGTTATAGGAATTTGGTCCGAGTTCAATTGCAAAAATCTCATAGATCTATTGGCTAGAAACAAGTCTTGACACGTTGACGCGACCATCCCCGTGCAATATTGTTTAGTATACTTCAGCTACTTGACCGATACAAACGCATTTCCGTACGACTGATTTTGCCATCATGGGAAACGCGAGTAAATCGCGAAGAACTATCATTTTCTTTTTGTTTGAAGAGAGTGTGAAACCGTCAAAGGTAGTTTAATAGTTGCGAGATGTATTTGGAGCGTCTGCAGAATTTAAAAGCGCGTTATATCGTTTTAAAGCTGGCAGAACGTTAGTAGAAGACGTCCAATGGACGGCCGAGCACCTCTGTAAATGAAAGATACGTCGCTGTCGTAAAGAACCTACTGAAAAATGATATGCGATTAACCATACCTGAAATTAAAACAAGTGTAGGAATAAATATATATACACGTTTCAGTCAGAAGACAACCACTACGGGGTGTTTAATTTGACGTCGTAACATTTAAGGTACACACGGGGTGAACGATATCCCAGTTAATTGCTATTTCTGTTGCCTTTTAAAGTATGACTTGTAGTGCCCTCTAGGTGTTGTTTATGATACTCTCTTCAAATTAGAACAATTGGCCAGGTTTAAACTGCATCAGTTCTCACCCTTACCACACCTTTCTGAAAAATCCAGATACGTATTTCGGCAACTAAGTTGCCATCCTAAGTGGAAAAACTGGGGAATTCAGTATCACTAGCGAATCCGGCTAATGCTCAAGACGAACACCACAGAAAGAACACTGTAAAACACCAAAACACTGCACAATGAACATCACACAATGAACACTGTTGTCAACAGTGTTTTGGTGTGTTTCGCACGTTCTGCCCCTGGGCAAGGGTTTCGTTTACAGAAGAAAAAAAGCAATCAACTAAATAAATATTTTATCCCCCGATCTGCCTATTCAAATGTGATAGACTCGACGTCTACAATCATTCTACTTCTGGAGAAGAGATTAAATTAAGGCAATTTTCACGGAACATTTTTTCTTGTTCTTCGGATTCTAATTAACAAAAGGTTTCGACGTTTCATGTAAAATAATAATAATAATATGTTTATTTTCAGGTTGCAACGAGACCTGCCGATAATCCAGTCGGTTTAGTCGCAAGAAAACTGCATTTGGGAGGAGTCGCTAAGGAGGCTCCCAAACTGAGTTTACCTGGCAAACTGGTGTTCCCCAGTATCCATAATTCGGGCCATTTTAGCATGTTAGGTATGTAATTATATACAGTGTGTGGGATTAAAGCATGGGATATCAAAAGAAAAAGCGAACTCAACTGGACTTTCTTTTAAAATTCTGAAACACGTCGGTTTTACTTTTTCAAAATTGGAATTAATATGCGCGATTTACCTTGCCGACTTTCATTTGTTTTTAGAATTAAATGGCTATATAGATTCTTAGTAGTAGAATCCGATAGTGATTTTTCTTCCCTGGCGTCAATTATTCATTGAAGGGAGAACAACGAATCGATCGACTTTCCGTCGTTCTCCCTTCAATGAATAATTGACCCTAGCAAGACACCATTGGCCTTGACATAAACGTCTTCATCGTACACACTACGTAACTCGTGATGAATATCAGTCGCATTTTTATTTTTTGCCGTAAAAGATAAATGATAGCACGAACTTCGCAATCGGCTATAGGAGCAAGTGGAGTCCCCATGGTTGCTGGCGGCGTCTATTCGCGCGGTAAAGGTAGACGCATAGGATTTTAACAGTGCTGTCACTACACCCAGGCAAAAGTTCTCTGCGACTTTCGGCCTATTCCCGCATACCGTGTAGATTTAAAAAAATAATGTAACTTACTTTTGATACGTCCGTCGTAGGTAAAACTATGGAAACCAATGGGCGAAGCACAGAATTGCATAGAGCACACCAAAATCAAACCAATTGATTCAACTTAACTTTTGAACCCTGATTGTGAGCATGCCTCTAGATTTTAACAAATGATTTCCGAACTGGGTGCGCATGCGCAAATGAACCGGTTTTGCACGCCAAATTTGTAGGTGGCTCTAATTTTAGTTGCTTTTTGTATGCCGGGGGTACCAGAAAAAGATGGAGATCCAGACCGTGCTAGCCCAATGGAAACGGCGCAGGTTAAGGTTCGAGAATTTAGTAACAAAGCGCCACTCTCCAATTATAGAATTGGATCACATCTGAGTGTCTGGAGTCAGAGAGACCCTCCAGTTTCTGTAGGACGTGAATTGAGGTTATCCGAACCGTCTACGTTCTGGATCTTTATCCTGTCGTGAAGCGACCAGCAAACTTACTGGAACACTCTAACACCTCCAAATAAGGGAAAAGCAAATGCTTAATGTGGACGATTAGTTCGAACAGCAAAATTGCGAAACTTCCAGATTCTCTCAACGATACTATTACACTTACCAGAGTCGAATTTCTGTGTATATCCTCGGCAAACGAGACTTAAAAGCGAAAACGGAAGAATCTAGTCACGGAAACCGATCTGTTCAAGTCAACGTTGCAAACAGAATGCCGTATCGGGTATCGGGTATTGTTGGATCAACAATTACGAACGCGGGGCACCATCTACACGTCAAACGTTGAAGCGAGAGGTCACAGGTCACAATTGTAACACATTCAACAGAAATCCTCGAGGGAGAACGAAGCGATATAGCTTTATGGCAACAAAATTCTGCGTTGAATTAAACTTTTGGATGGTCGTCGTTGGACTCGCGAAATTCGACGACGATTGTTTTCTTACCCCGAAACTCACACTTTTGACTCGATTTTACGTACGCTAACTTTACCGATTGATCGAACGTGGGGCGGCGACGATGCGATGTGATCAAACTCTAATCGGGCTACGAAATCAACAAGCAACGACTGTACTACTCGTGTGCAAAAGTATTCAATCAGAAAACAAAAATAAGACGCGGGAAAATACAGAAATGAAGCTGAAAGGGAAATGTAAACCGTAACAGTATGACCACTGATTACCTATTACATCATCCTCTGAGGGAAATGATCAAAAAAATTATATTATTCGTTTGAGTTTTCCTATAGCTTAAATAAAACGATTCTCAATTGTTTATTGCGTTTATCTTTTTCAGGTTTGGGCGATATCGTAATGCCCGGCCTTCTGCTGTGCTTCGTTCTCAGATACGACGCGTATAAAAATCTCAAGGTCTTGCCGGATCTCGGCTGACGTATTTTCATTGTTCGCTGCTCGGATACTTTTTGGGTCTGTTGACGGCGACCGTCAGCTCGGAGGTGTTCAAGGCCGCCCAACCCGCCCTATTGTATCTGGTACCGTTTACGCTGCTGCCGTTACTGACGATGGCTTATTTAAAAGTAAGTAAAGAAATATAAACAAGAAATTAAGATTAATCCAAATACAATGATTCTTACCCTTACCACACCGATTTAGACATTTTTAAGTACATTTGAATACAATAATAATAAAACACAAAGGAGCAGATCCATCTCCGTTGATCACGCTCCAAACCTTCACCAGTTACGGGTGTTTTACAAATTCGAAAACTATGGGACTCTGTGAGATGTTCGCCAGGTTGTCTGCGGACAAATTGCGATCGCTGCTCTAAGATACAGGACGAACTTCTGTCATTAACAAAACATTGTTTAACGATGCAAACATAATTTAATTAAAATCGTTATATCGTGTTATGTACCTTCTTCCAATCCTTGTCCGTGAAATGACGATATGGTCTTGCGCAATGAAGACGAGTAGTTTAGATTTTTGCCGTTACACGCGGTTTAACAGGGTCTCCGGACCATTTTCGGCGATTTTCATACAGTCGAACGGTGGTAGTCTAAAGTTCTATCCCGCTTTCAGAAAATTTGTGGGTTGCTCTTGACACATTGTAGGTGTCTTCTATAAAATACAAAAGAGAGCAGATCCATCTCCGTTAATCGCACTCCAAACCTTCACCAGCTGCGGCTGTATTATAAATTCGAAAACCATCAAGTCTGTGAGATGTTCGTCAAGTTGTCTGCGGACAAATTGCGATTGCTGCTCTAAGATACAGGACAAACATCCGTCATTAATGAAACATTGTTGAACGATGGAAACATAAATTTAATTAAAATCGTTATATCGAGTTATGTACCTTTTTCCAATCCTGGCCCGTGAAATGACGGTATTCTTTTGCAAAATGAAGACGAGCTGTTTAGATTTTTGCCGTTACACGCGGCTTCTTAACAGGCTCCCTGGGCCATTTTCGGCGATTTTACTACAGTCGAACACTGACAGTCGAAAATTCGATGCCCCTTTCAGAAGATTTATGCATTGCTCTTGGCACATTGTAGGTGTCTTTTATAAAATACAAAAGAGCAGATCCATTTCCGTTACTTACAGTCCAAACCTTCACCAGCTCCGGTTTTTATAAATTCGAAAACCATGAGGTCTGTGAGAGGTTCGTCAAATTGTCTGCGGACAAATTGCGATTGCTGCTTTAAAATACAGGACGAACTTCCGACATTAAAGACGGACTGTTGAATGATGCAAACATAAATATAATTAAAATCGTTATATCGTGTTATGTACCTTTTTCCAATCCTGGCCCGTGAAGTAACGGTATTCTTTTGCAAAATGAAGACGACCTGTTTAGATTTTTGCCGTTACACGCGGCTTCTTAACAGACTCCCCGGGCCATTTTCGGCGATTTTCCTACAGTCGAACACTGACAGTCGAAAGTTCTATGCCCCTTTCAGAAGATTAAAAATAAAATAATAAAATATAAAATACAGAAGAGCAGATCAATCGCCGTTTATCACGCCCTAACCTTCACCAGCTACGGGTATTTTACAAATTCGAAAATCATCGACTCTGTGAGGCGTTCGCCAAGTTGTCTGCCGTCAAATTGCGATCGCTGCCCTAAGATACAGGGCGAACTTCCGTCATTAAAGAAACGCTGTTGAATGATGCAGACATAAATTCTATTAAAATCGTTCTATTCAATCCTTGCCCGGGAAATGACGGTATTTTCTTGCGAAATGAAGACGAGCATTTAGTTGGAATGTAGTAATAATTACGTGGATTTTCTAGACTTGTACGTATTATTTAATTTGTGTTGGATGAATCAACGTGGAAGTGTTATGTGAATTTATTAATTTCAGGGTGACTTACGACGGATGTGGTCAGAACCGTTCAAGTCTCTAACGACAGCGAAACATTTGGAAGTGTGATAGTTTTACTTAAACAAAAAAACAAACAAATAAAAATTAAAACAAGGATGAAGAACCTATAAGAGGATAAGTAATAAATTATAAGAAAGAATTATTTTTAATTTAGAGTGATTTCAAGAAAGACTCGTAGTTGTTTAACAAGACGTAAGGAGGCAGTATATATTAAAGTAAGGAAAGAAATACGTATTCGGCACGCCGCGCTTGACGCGAGGACATACGAGACGAAAATAGAAAAATGAAGGTACTTTTACAAGCTGTAGTATGTTCGAACTTCAAGCGTGGCAACGCGGCTAAATATGTAAAACAATGTTAACTAATATGTATCATATCATTTCTATGTCTGTATATAAGTTTCACTTTTTCGCATTTCATTTTTAAGTTTGTTTTTTCGATGATGGTAGTTTCCTGTATTTCGTGGAAACGCGGTTTTATCATTTAGTTTTCGTAGACTGGATGAATGCGACACAGTTACTTGGTAGTGTTCCACACACATACATAAAACGTCAATTAACGTACATATTAGCGTACCTATGTCGAAGGCTCACCTTTACCTCCTCTTCTTTTGTTGCATTTCATGGTTTGATCCCTTTTTCTTTTCTTTCCCCGTTGTTCCTGGACGCTTCCGTAAAAATACAAAGACTACACAGATATGTAGAAATAGGTACGTGTAATTTGATATTTTTTTAGGTTTCTTTTTCTATTATTATTTAGTCATTATATAAATCAAAGACTGTTTAATATAAATTATACATTTCTTGGCAAAATCTTTAGTAATTAGAAGGTATGAAGTTTATTGATTATTGGGAATGATCCCCATTGGTTTAATTAGGATTTAAACATTAACATGGTTTACGAAGAAACACCATTGTGATATTGAACTTTTTATATTTTTCGTGATAGCATTAACAAGGATTATATTAATATTAGTTGCTCAAAAGCGCCAAGGAACAGTGGCGGAGGTTCGATACAACCTTCAGTATAACTGCGAGTCTCAATGGGATCTGTTGTATATATATGTACGCTGCCGTAAATACTATTTTGCAGGTTTCTACGTTTGTTCTAAAAATGTTGTCTACGTCGCGAAAACGACCAATGTTTTATTTTATGTGTAAACTTGTATGCATCCGCTACTGGCTACTTGGCGCAAATTGTGCAACTCTATTAATTACCGTAAAACTCCCCAACATTGTAACACCTTTTTAGGTTTAAATAAAAATTCGAATGGCGTCTTTTAAAAAATCTATCCCGTATAGGAGGGGAAGGGAAATCCTTTTTTCCTGTCACATTGTTGGGGCATGAGTTAATGATAATAATAATAATAATAAATTTTATTCGACATAATAAAAACATTACACGAAAGTCAAAATATATGAATATATACACAAATACAAACGCATATACTAACAAACAAGCAAATATTATAAAAAAGTCATTTAATGGCTCCACTCAAAATTTAAAAAATTGTCTATCGAATAAAATCAATTACCCAACAAAAGTTGTTTCACTTTTTGGATTGGGATTTCCCATTTGAGCTCTAAGAGCGTGCTCATTTTGTTTTGTACTTTTTAGTTTAGTTTTTATTTGCCCAATAACGTGACAGCCTCTTTTACATAGAAAAGTCAGTCAAAGCAGATCTGTTACATTGTTATAGTAGCGTTTTTAGATCCTACTTATTCTATTTGCTAAATAATATGGGGAAAAAGTCTTACCTTGTCAGTTTTAACCGAAATTTTCAAGCAAAAATAAGCCTTTTAATTTCTTTAAATGAAGAGTGTAATGAATGAATACAAACCTATTTTGATCAACTTTTTTATTACAAAAAGGAATACGAAAATGATCAGAAAGACCTACGATACTTCAAAAATCAATATTTACATGGAAAACATCAGAAAAATACAATAATAACGTGTAAATTAATTCCAAATAAGAATAAGGAGACTGTGATTAAATTAATACAGTGTAACACGAATTCGATTATAGCGTATATTCGGTTATACCGTACCAATGTACTACTTCCCCTTATAATGATGTTTCGTTTATACCGAACTTCGTTTATACCGTACATTTTCTTCTGGCGCAAGGTACGTTATAACCGAGTTATACTGTATATAAAAACAATCAATAAAATTACGCTTGCCACATCTTTCGGAAATAAATCCAGATTTCGGCAACTAAGTTGCCATCCTCAGTGGAAAACTGGAGGAATTCAGTATCACTAGCGATGTAGGGCGTTCAGCGTGTGATGTTCATTGTGCAGGGCTCGTTGTGTGGTATTCGTTTTTTTTTCCGAAAGGAGTGGTAAGGGTAATTTTATTTATTTTTTTATATATGTTTATATGTAAATGAATTATTTTGAGAATAGGAAACATCTAAAAAAGCAGGAATAGAACAAGGAAATTCCCTGCTTCAGATCGGGAACAAAGACACCTAATTGGATCTGTAGTGGTGGATCCATTCGGTCAAGAATTTGGTGCGCCTTATGCCACACAACCTCGAGAGGATTCGGTCACGTCCAAAATTTTCCCGTTTTTTTCGTCAGGAACGGACAGCTCAAGCTCAGAGTATAATTCCCCACACCATTTAACAACAACATGGTCGTTACACCGGCCGTTAAAAGAGTACAATATGAGGGAAAAATATATATAATGAATGTGGTGTTACAATCTATGGGTGAGACCGAGAATTTTTCAAATCACCCTCGTGTCTGTGACTACGTCCCTCCTTAACTGGCTTTCACTCCTTCGCCTTCTTATAAGTTGCGTGGACGATTGATCTTTAATACGTACTTTAAATGCACTGGGCAAAGTGTTTAATTCACTTAATGACGTTAGCTTTGAAAAAAGATGGTGTGTGTGGTTTACGCACGTCTAAAGTGAATATTTCCGCTCGCACATCATACTCTCTCTGTCTCTCCTGTTTCAGACGAAGCAAGCACGCACGTATCCTTTATCGGGCTTATCACCTCTCGCTCGCACATCATACTCTCTGTTTTCTTTGTCTTTCATACGAAGCGAAGCTCCGCCCAAATTTAACGCGCTTACGCTTACGTTTACGCTTACGCTTGAGCTGGTCCGGTGTCTCTTAAGAAGTATTCACTTCAAAAAGTCACTAGCAAACTGATTTTATTGCCTTTTACAATTTACTAATTACACTGTAAACCGCATTAAGTGTCTTATTAACATGCAAAATATAATTTTACATCTGTCAAATGATTGTAATTATTTGTCAGTAATAACAGGAAAACCTCGAAATACGAGGTACGTCCAAAAATTATTTAGCGATTTACTAGACTAGTTTTTTTAACATAAACCTTCTTTTTTGTTGGTAAGAGACTCTCACGCCCACTCTCACACCGTTATTCGATGACACTCTCAAAATATTATGTCTTTTATTAATAATAATATTTATTAATAACCTAGCAGATACAAATCGAAATAAAGGTCAGTTTTCTATGTATAAAAAAATATATAAATTATTCTATTATTAGTAATGGTCAGAAGTTTTGCTGATACGTTAATTTTGTCATTAACGATACTAGAAACAATTCTCTTCAATCGTGTTCATATTTCGATTTTGTTTTAACGTTAAATGACAAAAAGGAAAAATATCTATATATATAATTTCCTTATTGTGTGTTCCTCTTTTTTGTCTATCCAGAGCTTTTTGAAGCCCACTGACGGGCTAGAAAGCTGAAAATTGCTTTGCATATAGTAAAACGCCTAGGCCAAATCCTAACGTAGCCGGATTTTTGATTTTTGGTCTGTTGGCGGAGCATTAAGACGAAAAAGAGGCGTGGCAAAATTCAATTTTTTAACATTTTAGCTTATATTTTCTTTTTCTTCCTGCCTGGCAGGCACAGGCTTAACAGCTAGTCCAATAATCATTTTAAACCGCTTCAGCGCCGCATTGTCAAGAAACGTATAATCCGTGTTCGAATTCTTGAAAAAAATCGATCAAAAAACGAAAACTTGCGACTCTCTTTCCTGTCACCACTTTCACTTCCTTCTATTTCAACCACACATTCGATTCACGCGCGACTTCATTACGGCTTGATTGTTGACAACGACCGATGGTCATAAAAATATTTACAGAAACTTCAAGTCCCGATTGTTTTCTATCTCCTGTTTTTAACGTGTTCATTGTTCCTTATTACTACTTGACGTACGTATATATATATAAACAAATCGATCGATTATTTCTTCTATAATCGCTAGAAACAAGCGACTCTCGAAAAAAATGAAACAAGCTTTTTCTGTGATTTATTTTTTTTTGTATCAATTTTATTATTATATTACGATACGAATATTAATTATAATTGATAATGTTATTATTAAATTTACTAACTTATCTACCTATATACCTAACAATGATTGTTTTTCCCCTTCTACTACTACTACTACCAACTTTTTTGATGGAATCGATAAGTGTATATGTCGAGGATTATACTATTTTCTTTGTTGTGTATTATTGATATTTCCCCATTTTTTATATAATGTTAATAATTTAAATATTTGTTTATACATAATTGCTATATATATACATATATATATATAAAGTACGTATGTGAATTTATATTAATTAATTTATGTAATGAATTTTTTGATAGAACCGTAATTTGAGATATGTAAATATAAATAATTTTCACAGAATTTCTTCGAAATGTTTTCCTTAAGCCGTGGGCCTTTAAAACCTTCGTGCCTTATAGGGCCGGTTTCAAAAATAAATACACCTTACATAGACTGATATTACCTAATTATTTAATTATAATAGACTGAACAAAGCGGGAAATAAATAGAAGAATCTTCTAACTTGTTATGGCGGCTTCATTCACTACTCGAGTTTGTTCAGTCTATTGCAATTAAATAATTAAGTTAGGCAGATGTAACGAGTACAACGTAACTTGCAAACTTCAGGAGTAACAACGTGTTAAATAATAAGTAATAAGTGATAACAGTCTTTGTAAGACTGTGAAAAATGTTTCTTACATATATCGTTATGTACCTAATTTAGCTCTTTTTCTTAAGAAAATAAAAAAAAATTAAAAAGATAAGTACAGCTTACAAAGACAGATATTACCTAACTATAATAGACTGAACAAAGTGGAGAATTAAATAGAAGAATCCTCTAAATCGTGATAGCGGCCCCATTCAATACTCCGCGTTGTTCAGTCTATTAAAATTAAGTAATATCAGTCTTTGTGAGCTGTGCTGTGCTTAGGGGAATTAACTAAATTAGTCACATAACGATACATGTAAAAGTTTTAACCTTTAAAACTTATTCAAAGCTGAATGCAACCTTGAACAGGTACTTTTTTCCTGTCACGTGTCACCCAATTTATTATTTAAACGATTGTGTGGTGAGGAGTTTACCGATGTGATATAGTGCCAGTACACTACACGACAGTCCTTGCAATCACTATTAGTAACCTATATTGTCAAGCAGCATTGCCAACCGATTCCGACAAGCGCATATGCACCTTATGTGCTACCTAAACTGCAGTTTTACCATTGGATTAAACTATATACCTACATTCCACACAATTATTCGCTCCAAATGCATATTCTATCACAGAATGTTAGGCTGTGGTATACACAGAACAGAATGCAAAAATGATAAACAGACAGAATAACAAAACCAGAAACAGAACAACCGTGCACTTCTACATTATGTTCGTGTATAGGTCTTTTTAGGTTTCATTATGCCCCCTTCCCAACGTTCGTAATCGTAATCCCTCTCTTCGACAAAATATGACGGTTTTGCATCGTATTGAGCGATCGTAATCGCCTGTATCATTATTAGAGTTGCTCACTTTACGCCAATAGTACTAGAACTATCTGAAACGACTGTACTAGAATGGCAACATGGTGGTATACGAATACATAATAGTTTCAATGTACAGTAGAAGCCATCTGTAGTCGTATAGCGCAATGTTAGTATTCTGGTACAGTCGTTTTAGATAGTTGTGGTATTATTGGTAAAAATTGACCAACTCTAATCATTATGTCTGTAGAAGGTAACACTAGAATTACACTCGTATTGCAGTATCAACGGCGATATTGTACATATTAAAGTAAATAGGAAGCCATTTGAGCTAAAACTTAAATGCAAAACTGAAAAAATGCATTGAAGGTGATTTGAATTTACCGCTTATTCTCTAGCAGATTTCTACACGATATATATTGAGGGTATCCCCACGCAAATAAAAATGTAGCCAAAATCCGTATCCGTTTTAAAGTTAGAGAGTGTAATCTCGCTTTACATAGGGCGTCCAACACACATTAAAACAAAACTTAAATAATCAAACTATTTATTCCTCCATTTTTACATTTCCTGCAACTACTCACATTCTCTCCCTCTTTCAACCTAATAACACTAAAAATAACTGTTGGTACTTATACAGTATTGTCACCTTTGTCAATATCTTACAAGAGTGAGCATCGTCGATTTTTCCTTCCCATTTAGATACAGCACCATCAACAATTCCTGTACACCACGTGACTACCAAGTTAGGCAACGCAAATAACAGCAGTTGGTAGTAGTCAATATTGGGTGTAATATATACATACAAGCAGTGGCGTAGTATAAAGTTTTATTTAAGAAATGCATTCTTAAAATAATTATTTTATGCTACATCATATTCCACTCGGCTTACCTTGCAAAGAAATGCAATGAAACGACTCTGTTACTTTAAATGTGTGATAAAAATACTTGAGCTAAACCAAAAGAATGACAGCAAAAATCGTGAACAACGAATATACCACAATGTCAAATGGCGAATACTATAAACGTATGAACACGAAAATCACTAGGTTTGAAAAATTACTGATCACGTGGTATACGATCATTCTTGATAGATCTGAATGATCTTTGTTGCTTTGTATTTATGTCTCGTTCCTAATTCGCTCTGTAGTAGTTTTGTTTTTTTCTGTGGACTGAGGTTTAGCCATGCCACAAAATAGAGTGAAGCGACAAAGTTAGAAAATCTTGTGGTAAATTTTGTATGCGCATATCCGGCAGCCATGTTTTAAATACGAGGATAGTTTCTAAATTTGGCTATTAGTTCATTAGTTTTATTATTCTCGGATGATGTGTGCATTTACTTTTGGGTAGCGGATACCCTGAAGTCGAAGGACACTGCACTACCTTTAACTACTTCATTTCGTTTGTTCATACAATAAATTTTAGATGATAATTAGAATTTGGTTAAAAAGTTGGATCACGCCGTCCGAATTTTATTTTTCAATGATTAGTTGCCATTGATGAGTTATCATTGAATAATAAAATTCGGAGTGACAGCGTCATCCAACTCAATCAATGATACTAGTGTTAATTAAAGTTTGTTAAAGAGGTGGATGACGTGTAACTGACGATGTCACTTTAACGAATTTTATTCGATGATACCTCATCAATGATAATTATCATTTAATAATAAAGTGGCATCGTCAGTTACACGTCATCCACCTATTTATCAAACAACTGATAACACTGGTCTTTTTTAGTTGTCAACTGTACGTTAGAGAGCACTGTTACCGACTCCCGTGCCATCTATTATCGACATATACAATTATAATTAAAATATATTTTGAAAGATTTTTGTTAGTGCTTACTCTAGTAGTTATTCGTCGTTTTAGTAATTTAACAGTTTGTGCAGTAAGTTCCTAGTTTGAGAATACGAACAAATATGTTTTAATAAGTACTTTAATGGATAATAACTGAATGTGAGATTCAAAATTTCCTTACTTTTCGTAATTTCAAAACGGCGTTAGCGAGTGAGGTGTAATCACAAATCACACACAACAATTATTCAATGATAATTATCTTATCACTGATAATCATCATCATAAAATTCGTAAAAGTGGCATCGTCAGTCAACACATCACCCACCTTTTTAACAAACTAATGATCGAAATAATTGACCAAAATCCAAAAGAATGACAGCAAAAATCGTAAAGGAATGTACGCCAATGTCAAATGATACAATGGTATACGATAGTACTAAACGTATGAACACGAAAAACACCAGATTTATAAAATTATTGGTTACGTATTAGACGTTTAATCTCCATATTCAAGTCTGTATAATCTTTGTTGCCTTGTATTTATCTCGTTCCTGATTCAGCCTGTATTTTCAGCAGTATTCAGCAATCATAGTTTTTTTCTATGGTGTGTAGTTGATGTTCATGTAGTCGATTTGAATATCCTCGAAATAGCTCAGAAGTTAGCTAACGCCATTTTGAAAATACGAAAGGTGCAAATTTGTTCGCAAAAATTGAAAAATATTAAGTTTTGGATATGTTAAAAGAGTAGTATTTGCTAAAAAGTTAAATCAGTGATACACAACAATAATCGTATATTTTAATTTTAATATGCACACACCATCCCAGAATAATAACATTAACGAAGCTAGACAAATATACCACTATCGTCGTATTTAAAACATGGTTCCCAGCTATGCTCAGCAATTTACCACAAGATTTTCTAACTTTTCGCTTGTGTCTATTATGTAGTTTAGCCCTGGAGGACATTAATTGAGACACTATAAACGTATGCGATTTTAATAACAAAGAAGATGGACAGTACACCTGTTGATGGAAACAGCAATAATAACAGCGAAATGGAGGAGGAATTCGATAATTGTATAGACGATAAGGTATGCGTATACGAAACCGTAATTGCCGGGGGATTTACTAACGAAGAACTATATGATACCGACAACAAGCAAAGAAACATTTATTATTACTTTACCACAAAAGATGAAAATGTAAATGATCGGAAAATAGTAGATTTCATTAGCGAAAAACCATATGATACGGAATACAAGCAAGGAAACATTCACAAATCCATCAGAATTAAAGATGAGAATATAGATGATCTGATTGCAACTGAACTTACAACTGGTTCTACAGATGATAAGGTGTGTGTAAATGAAACGATAATTAGCAGAGGATACATTAAGCAAGAACCATGTGCAATGACGGATGAGCAAGGAAGCATAAAAGTGGAGAATATAGATGATCTGGCAGCAGTAATGCAAGAAACGGAACTCATAATTGATTGTATAGATAATAAGGTATGCATAGATGAAACCATAATTAGTGGAGGATACAGTAAACAAGAGCCTGCTGATATGGAAAATGAATCGGGAAGTATTCACAATAATGTGGATATGAAAGGGTGAGAATGTAGATGATATAAAGTTTCTAGTAGTAGAAGAAATTGAAAGAAACTTTCTTATATATAACTTAAACCTGCTTAGTGGCTGAGTGGTAAAGCACAATCCTCACAATGAGAACGTTTGGGAATCAAGTCTCCGTTGTGATGGAACATGGCAGTTTATTAAAATCCTAAAGTGGGTTTATTACCTCCAATATGTCGTAAGAAATGAGGAAATGCCACTAGGTGGGCCAAGGGTCTTGCTGTATACAGGTCGGTTGTTCTAAACCTTGTACTGAGAGGTTTAAAGATAATAATAATGATATATAACCTAACCCTACTGAAATATGTTTCACATTATCTTTCAGTTTTTCTTGTTTATAGCTTGTGAAAAATGCGGTGAGGAATATGATTTATATTGCCCTAAATGTCGCATGCTAATCCGTATTTTTGATAGCAACAATCAAAATTTAAGTGTTAACGGTGTTATGCAGACATTACCGAAGAATTTTGTAGATATACATGAAACCCAAAGTAGTGTGGGTATAGTAGCTTTGAGAGTTGTACCTATAGGGGTTGTGTTTGGACCATATAAGGGTTTGGATTCAATTAAGGATGGTGCATTATCAAAATGGAAATTAAGAGGCAAAGAACTGGTCCGCAAGAAAGACGTCAGTGGACTGAATTGGATGCAGTATATAAGAGTGGTAGATGAAAACTCCCATCGGAATTTAGTGCCTTTTCAGTATGAAGGCGGATTGTATTATCGCAGTGAATGCCATATTAATGTCGGTGATGAATTGTTAGTGTGCTGGGATCGTGAGAGTAGGGAAAGTAAAATTCAAGACGTGGAAGATAGTTATTGGGAGCCACAGGCTTGTAAAAGCTTCAATCACTCATATGCATGTACATTTTGTTGTGTTGGATATAAATCGAGAAGTTATCTAAAAGCACATAATTCTACATGTATCGAGAAAAGAAATAAAAAGGATTTTTGTAAAGGTGTGTTTCTAAAATTATGTTTAGTATGTGAAATGATATTAATGGTGATTGTTTTGGATTGTAGATATTATTCAATGTGACATTTGTAAAATTTACTTGGACGAGAAAGAATACTCGAATTACCATATGGATCGATGCTATAAAAGTAATCGAAAGTAAGTACATATGTGCTTAGGTTGTTCTATACCAACTGGGCAGCAGTCCCTACTCCATCATCTCAGATTTCAATGAAATTTTTCATAAATGTTGGCTGAGTAATTTTGAAATTCCTGTAACACAGCGAGCACATTCTGGTTTTTTTCATTAATCTAGTAATTGACAGTCCTAGTGATCACTCGAGGGCTAGTTTACGCGTGCCACTAATATAATTTCTGTAAACTGGCTTGTGCATTCCTGCTCATACAAGTAAATCGTTGCATCAAGACAAGACGTTGTCGTTCGCAAGCTAGAAGTTTGACTTGAATCAAATGCAACCTCCCAATTTGGGATTAAGCATGGAATAAATCAAAAGCATTAACCCGAACTTAACGTTTTGCTCTTATTAGTTTATTACTGCAAATCTCGTCTTACAGATCCGGGTTGAATTCGGATTACAGGAGGAATCGGGGGCGCTCTCTTCGATACCGCATTCAAAACGGCGATAGACCGTTCTCATGTGCCTTCTGTCCTTACAAAGCGACGGCAAACTCAATTCTGAAAAAACATATCGTCATTCATAACAAAGAAAGATCTTTAACGTGCACCCTTTGTCCGTATAAGACGATGAAAAATTCGTATCTGAATCGACACATTGCCATTCATAACAGCGATAAATCATTTACGTGTACCTTCTGTCCGTATAAAACGACGATAAAGTCGTATCTGAAACGACACATCGCCATTCATAGCGGCGTTAAACCATTTGCGTGCACCGTCTGTCCGTATAGATCGATAACAAAGTCGAAACTGCGACAACATATGACCGTTCATAACAACGAAAGATCTTTCGTGTGCTCCCTCTGTCCGTTTAAAACGACGACACAGGCGATTCTGAGACAACACATCGTAACTCATAACGACGATAAACCCTTTTCGTGCACGCTCTGCGGAGTATAAAACGATGACAAATTCGAAGCTGAAACGACACATGGTTATTCATCAAGGCGATAAACCATTCGTGTGCACCGTCTGTCCGTTTAAAACGAAGTATTCATCGACTCTGAAGCAACACGTCGCTATTCATAAATACGATGAAACTTATGCGTGTAGCCGCTGTCCTTATAAAACAACGAAAAAGGTGAATCTAAAACGACACGTTACTTTTCATAACGGCGATAGGCCTTTCGCATGCACCCTCTGCCCGTATAAGGCGACGAAAAACTGGGATCTGAAACTACATATCGCCTCTCATAACGACGATAGACCTCACGCATGTACCTTTTGTTTGTATAAAGCCACCTCAAAGAAAATTTTGAAAGAACATATCGCCATTCATGAAGGAAAACCTTTAGCGTGCACCCTTTGTCCGTATAAGACGACGACAAATGCGAAGCTGAAACGACACGTGGCCACTCATAATGGCGATAAACCATTTGCGTGCGCCCTCTGTCCGTATAGAGCGAAGTATAATTCGGCTCTGAAACGACACCGCTTAACTCATAACGACGACAGACTATTCGCGTGCACTATCTGCCCGTATAAGGCGACGAAAAAGTCAATTCTGAAAGGACATATGGTCGTTCATAGCGTCGATAAACCCTTTGCGTGTACCGTCTGTCCGTACACAGCGAAGAGAAAGCGAGATCTGGAGCAACACATCATCGTTCATAAAGAGGATAAACCTTTTTCATGCACACTTTGTTCATACAAAGCGAAAACAAATGCGGCTATAAAACGACACGTCGTCATTCATGACGATAAAACTTTTGAGGTATGCCCTCCTTAGATGTTGAGGTATTTAAGGAAGTACCCTAGGTAAATCAATTAACAAACAGAAAATTAGGAAAATTTGCAGAAATATCGAAACCTTTCCAAAAATGATTCAATTAAATTTTTGTACTCTTTGGTTGAATTTGAAAGAAGATATTAATCATTGCATTTCGAAGCACTTAACATGGGGCCTTATTGACACAAATATCACATCGGTAAACTCCTCACCACACAATTGTTTATAATAAAATCGGTGGCACGTGTTTCGCTAGCTCGAGACACGCGTCTTCAACAACCGTACAAACCGAAGTTTATATATATATATATACGTGTCACCGATTTTATTATAAACAATTGTGTGGTGAGGAGTTTACCGATGTGATATTTGTGTCAGTAAATTACACCACAGTCCTTGCAATCACCTTTATGGGGTCTTATGGATGTTATACCTGACGAGGCGCGTACCAAATATCGATTTGGAGATCGAGGAATTGGATATAAAACCCTTGCATGCTCCTAAAAAAATGAGCAACAACAATTTATCGAATGCGATGCTGCTTTTACCTATTTCTGCGGTACATAAAATGTGTTGTCGAAAATTACTCTCAAGATTTTGTTACAATTTAGTATCTGCGAGTTTTTGGGGAGGAAAAACCAATTAAGCATGGTTCCGGTCTCGATTCAATCCATTTAATCCAGGTTTTCACCAATTTCGGCCTAAACGTCGGTTAGCAACTTTTTTAACATCATGCAGCCAAGCTAAATTATAAGTAATTAAAACTTTACTACTAAACCATAGATAGCGCTGAAAGTAGTATGTTAATAAACGAAAAATATCTACGAACACTAACATGTAAATTCACATACTTTTAACCTTATAAACTTTTAATATATATGTACTACTATATATATTTGAAATATACAATATAAATTAAATATCAAAACTAAAATAGAGGGCGTTATTTGGTTCAAAATTATTCAAAAATTTTGGGAACTCCGAGCAAGGCTCGGTCCACCAGGTACTGACATATTATGTATGCGTGTATAGAAAGTTCCGTGGCACGTCATTGCAAGTGACGTTACATAGTGACAAGTTGAATTGAACCCATAAATTTAAAACGGCGCCACGTATAGTTGTTATTAAGAATTAAATATGTAAACCATCACTTTTACTTTGACATACTACAGTTTAAGTATTACATATCGCTAATAAACTGCAATGTTTATTGTTAGATTTCTAATTTTTAAACGTATAAATATCAACATTGCGGTAGTTTTATTTTAATTGCAATTCACACATAAATACTAACTATTCTTGCATGTTAGACAAATTGCCTATTTGCACCTAAATTTCTTCTTTAAAAAATTGATAGTATTACACACATAAAGAAATCATTATTAAACATTTTCTGTAGAAGATTTTTATTATAAGTATATTGACAAAACTTTCAGCCAAACCGCAGATGTATATTACAAGTTTTCCCTTTCGTTATCACTATCACTCTCGGCGATATTAATTATTATTATTAATTACCAAAAATACTGATTGTGCATATCCCTGGCACCAGTCTGTGGGAAATTAACCCGTGCAATAGCTGTGTGTGCTCCAACTCCATTAATTCTCATCGAGGATCATCATTTTCCATCAATAATAATAATAATATCTATATTAATTACATAATGTACATAGGACATAGAATAAGTCAAGTCAAATATAAAAAATTGTATATATAAATATGCAACATTATAGACACTTATGATTGTAAATACAATTTTACACTTTTATCTTGTATACGAACAAATCGAAACAGTTATTAAATATTAGAACTCATTCTTTTTTAATTCGTCAATGTAATAAAATGTCCTACTGATAAGATAGTCTAAATTTTATTTTAAAATTATTTAGTTGGTGATTTCTTAAATCTAAAGGTAGATTATTATACATTTTCAGGCCTGCATGTAAACCACTTTTTGTATTTTTGCTGTTTTTTGTCGAAGTAGGTGACCTTGAACTGTACCTCGGGTAATATGACTATGTTCTAATTTGTGAGGCAATTTATTTTAACAAAAACAGCGCACTCAAAAATGTAGGTACTAGACAGAGTAAATATTTCTTGTATTTTAAACGTATTCGTACACGAGTCTCTTAACTTTATGTTAAAAACAGCCCTGGCACATGATTTTTGAATACGAAATATTCTTTCTGCCTGCACCGATTAGCCCCAAAATGTCACACCATACCACCAAAGTATATATCTGCCATAAACTTTCCTTTTAAATGCCTCAATTTTACTTTTCAAATCTTCCTAATACCTTTTGTAAACATTTATATCTATTCCGTTTTCTAAGACGCCTTCACATACTTTTCGTTTTATTACAGACATCATTTGGATTTCGTCTGTGAGCCATAGCCGTAACCGACATTTTAATAATTATTTGCTCCTAAGAAAAATGCCACAGCTGTACAATCATATAATCGCAACGCACTCATAATTTCCGAGAAAGTCGTCTCTGCAGCGCAGCTCTTTGCGATACAGATAAATTCATACACGAAGTAAATCGAGGATAGCCGACGGTCTTTGGCACACGGGTGCGGGAACATCGACATGAGCTGCATTTTCGGCCAAAACTGGTCAGTGGGAGTCGGTTGATGCGACTGTAGGCATCGCGGGCGTTTAAAATTACAATTACGTGTCAATGTTATCGCTCACCATAAAGGCAACATCTTCCGTATTTATTACATGAGGAAAGTAGAACGAAAATTAAATCCATTGCAATCATTTATTCAAATATCATAATATAACAACAAATAAGGTACAACAAAACGTATGACTTAGATCTATATGCATTATTCGAGACGGATATTTATCATCTCTCTAATCTTCGAGTGTATTGACTATGACGGTGGAGACTTTAGGATATGTATATATTTGGTTTTTCTATGGCTGGCGTGAACGACTTAGATGTGAAACACTATTTCACTTTAAGACCTAAAACTGGCCAACTTTCCTCTCTAAACTCAAAACTACTGAACGGATAGGTTAAAAATAAATGCATCATACTTCTTCTATTCAGACAGATTGATTTAAAAAATACAGTTTTCAGTTGACACCCGAATTGGTGTAATAAAAGTATAATAAGACTCCTTCTCGTAATAAAAAGTAACAAGAATTTCCAAAACTATAAAAAAATTCATGATTTTTACAAACATGTAAGAATAGATATCTTTTCGTCTTAATTAATAGAAAGCCGATCGATCAATATCAATTATTCAGGATTATTAATACTAACAATATCGTTATCGTTAGTTTAGTCTTTACATATTTTAGAGGCCATTTCGGCTAATGGTTCTAATTCCTTATGGCTAATTAAGTCGAATTCCGTTACGAAGTAGTAAAAATGTTTGTAACATGTGTTCACATGCGCTTCCTGAAATTAGAAAGAAAACTAAAAGAATTAACAGTTTAAAAATCTAACGGCAAAATGAAAACAGTTTGTTCCAAGGAAAAATGCATATATAAAATAAATAAAATTACCCTTACCACACCTTTCTGAAAAATGCAGATACGTATTTCAGCAACTAGGTTACCGTCCTCAGTGGAAAACGGGAATTCAGTATCACTAGCGAATCCGGCTAATGCCCAAGACGAACACTACAATACCAAAACACTGCACAATGAACGTGCGAAACACACCAAAACACACAGTGTGGTGCTAGTGATACTGAATTCCCCAGTTTTCTATTGAGGATGGCAACTTAGTTGCCGAAATACGTGCCTGGATTTTTCAGAAAGGTGTGGTAAGGGTAATTTTATTTATTTTATATATTATTTTAGCCACAGTCTCCTTATTCTTATTTACAAAAAAAAAAAAAGTTATTCCTAGTTTTTGTGAATAAGAGTGCGTCCCTCGTAGATGGAGTAAATTATTAAAGCTATAATTTGATGACTTAGAATTAACAAATAAGAACACGGAGCAAAGGACAAGAATATAAGTAAAGGGTGTGACAAGATAATTAGAATTAGTAAGGGAAAATGGATAAGAAAAGAAGTGGAAGAAAACGGAAACGAAAGAGCATATATCAAAAAATAAATAAAAATGAAAACCGTTTTTTCCAGGATTTTTCTTTCCTAGCTTTTTTAAAGAGGGCGCCCTTCATACATGGAGAAAAATGTGAAAGCAATATTTTCATGACTTAGAACCAAGGAACAAGAATATAAGTAAGGGTATGACAAGATAATTAGAATTAGTAAGGGGAAATGGATAACAAAGGAAGTGGAAGAAAACGGCAGCGCTGTAAGAACATCTACCGATAGATTAATAAAATTGAAAACAGTTTGTTCCAAAAAGAATGTTCCTCTTTCCTAGTTTTTGTAACAATTTAAAAGGCACCCTTCGTAGAAAGCAAAGAATCGTTTCCCATACTTACCGCTGAAATAGCCACGATATTCTGAAAATGATGTATATAAACGTGGACGAAAACCCTATGAAGTCTCGCCAATATCTTGCTGCACAACGACTGAAAACCCTTAGGAAAAGGCATATCGGAAGTGCACGGAAACAGTGCTTGATTGTTTATTTGCGATTCGATCCAGTCCATTAAGTTACTAACGTAATTTCTGGCCGGTAAGTGAGTAGGTTTCTTAAATCTGCAAACGAGAATTGCAATTACTTTACAAAAAGAAAAAAACATCGAAATAATCGATCGAGATAACTACAAAATAAAACTGTACCAACATACTTATCACCATCGGCCCACAAGTATTCGAAACGAGCCCCTCCAGACATCGTCGGACACGTCTCTTCAGTACAATACTCGGATATCGTTCCGTAGATTAGATTGATACGATTGAAGAAATCCACAACTAAGAAAATTAAGTCTGTTATTATTATTAGTCATGGGGAAAGTCGAAAGTGGTGTGATAACGGGCGGAAATCGAAGTTTGATAAGATAGGATATTTGCTGGGTAAATAAACTTGCGAATGAGTAATTAACTTTGACTTGATCACTTATTAAATTGGGATTTACATGTTTTTTTAAAAATATTTTTCGACCTAATCACCGAGACTTTGGCATTACTCGTAGTATTTTCAATAATTGTTGGAATTTGCAACCTTCGAAACGAGGATTATTAGAATAAAAACACATTGATTTAATACAAAGGGGGCTAGAAAAGTTTCCAATGGGAGGTTTCCGGTAGACGAGTCATCACTTGATCCCGTGGAAGTTCAGACCTGTCCGTACATGTACTGTCTAATTTTTACATTTATATAATTTTTTGTCTAAAAGGTGTGGGGAATTTACAGGTTTACATTTAGAAGGGGGAGTTACTCACATCCAGTTGGTCGCTTTCCATAATTTATTGTATTTATTAATTTCCAGATTCTCTAATAAATCTAGAATCACACGCGAAATGAGTGATGGCAAAAGCGAGAGTGAAGGGTGAAAGTTGACCTGGCGTTGCTATTAGTCGGAACGTAAGAGAAAGGTGTCCCATTGGTCCCTCCTTTTTTAATTTATGAAGTGCTGAACATATTTGAAGCTTCACTTCAGTCGTGTGTTCTATAACATATTCCATTTTTTTGTTTTATGCTGCGAAAAGTAAGGAGATACTCCGAACGGTACGGTATACGTTTGAACCCTTAACACTGAAAAGGTAGGAAGGGTAAAAGATAATGATGATCATGGCACCAGTCGCACCAGCTTTCTTCAACATAGGGGCATATAGAATGTAGTGCAAAGAAATGCTTAAAGAATTTTAAAGGGTCACATCGCCTATGTAAGGATGACAGGTGATAAAACCTGTCTTTATTATTTCGATTTTCCAACCAAATCGTAGGATAAATTGATGTTTGAAGATGAGAATGTACCCAGTCCCAGTACGATAATGATTATCCATCAAGAGAAGAGTGGAGCCTGTTTCCATCGCTGTAGGGGAGGTGTTACAATGTATGGTGCTTAATTTGAAAAAGTAACTGCAAACTGCTACACTGCCTTCCACTAGTCGCAGAAGGATTGGATTACCATCCAAAATCGAGATACTTCCTATTTCCATCACAACAACCCTCCGACCGAACGGTTATTTATTTGGCATGGCAAGTTCTTGATCGCCCTCTTTATAGTTTAAATCTTGGCTCAACGTATAACTTTATATTGTTTCAACAAGTGAAGACTCGGCTGAATGGAGCTGATTCACTATAAATGAAGAGTTTCTGCGGGAACGGGACGATAAACAAAACACAACTGCAAAGCAATGCTTGAAAAAACTGGTTTGACTAGTTTTGATAGATGCAAATGTACATATACAGTGCAAGGTAAATCACTTGAGAAAAAGCGAAATAAATGTGGCTGTATAGCAAAACTTTCTTAGTCCTCCTTGTATGTAAGACAACATTAGGAGAATGATTAAAAAAAAAGAAGAAACGGGTAAAAACAAACGTCTCTACACAAAACCAATTAAATATCTCATAATAGTTATCGAAACATAATTACCATGTACAGCAGTCCAATCGTTCAAGTCCTCGCCTTCCGGTAACTTCACGGCACCCCTCAAATTAATGCCAGAATTCAAGCTGGCACAAGCCTGCTTATGTAAACTGTACCGGATGGTGCCATGTGCGAACCTCTTTCTTGGTCTGAAAGTCTGAAAGCAACAAAGTATTAAAAAAAGGATCAAAAACAAACATAACCCGTCGTCATCAAAGACAACATTCGAATCGACGCGACTTACCTTTCCTTTCTGAAAGAATTCAAAAAATCCGTTTAAGGCCATGACTAGAACGACTTAAACTTATATTCGAGGGAACAAAACTAATAGGAAATAAACTACGCACTAGCAGCGAGGTGTCAAACCACCGGTTATCAGCTTTATACTATAAAAGCGAATAAGTCGATGATATTGGAGAAGTAAACATGAATATTCCAAACGAATATGTTTATATATATCTCTTAGATGTGAGAAAATTTACATTCTAATACGGTTTTGAGGAGGACGAAACTTATTTTACGAAAGTTTTAAATCAATTGGCATATAGGTTATAAATCAGATTGACAGATTATTGACACTAAGCTGGTTTCACACTGAGACGATCACGTGAGTCCCTTTTGTAAATAACTAGTGTGTCAATTGAATTAAAATAATTGAAGCTAATTAAAATATAATTGTGAATGTTAGATTTCCTTTGGGACTAAGACGTATTTTATTCAATTCCGTACAATTTTCCTCCTTTATTACTTACTTCAGTGTAAATCGGTCTTTATCGATATGAGTGACATCTACAGACATCGAATATCTAATGAATTTTAAAAATGACGTATATGTGTAGTTTTATAGGTTATGTTTGGAAATATTTTGAAATTCTCATTTCTTAAAAATTAAACATATTTAAGAATAAAGGAATTCGATTACTTCCTAAATACGAGAAAGTTTTTAAAATTTCGTTTAAAATATTGATACAAGTCAACAGTTCTATCAAACACCAATTTCTTTAGTGCCCCCAGTACCAATTTTAGATCTTTTAATCATGCAGGATAGTACGACGAAGAAACCCGTATCAGGTGAAGAACGTTTAGAACTAGCGAAGAAACTAGATAAGGAATTAGACGATTTCATAAATAACTTGCCGAAGAAACCGTACACGGATGGATGGCCGGAAGATCGGTGGGAAGAGGTAAGGTGTATAATTCGTCTTTATTCACTTTTACCCTCGTATCCTGCCCGACGTTGAAGGGGCTGGGTACATTGAGCTGTCATGGTGATTATGGCCCATCCAACTACTGGCCGATAAATTATTATGTGACTCTCAACTTTGAAGAGTGTTAGCACAGACAAGTAAAATAGACAGCCCACCCAATCAATACAATTACGTAAAATCATGAGGTTGTCCAGATTATAGCTGACACATGGTCTAACATAAGAATTGTTTTCAAATCATTTGTAGCCGATTACCATTGTCAATTCTCTTACGAGTGTGAACTATCTGTGGTATTAGGTTAACACTGCAGATGGGCTTGTATGCATCTTCTTTCTCAATGTTTAGTTAGTGAGTAGGCTGTAAATCGAGCTAGAACGCTTTGAACTTGAATCCTGGTCTTTGGCATTGTAGTCTAGCTCCCTAACCAGTAGACCACACCGGTTCATATGAAACAATGGTTATATTTTAAATGCCATTTTTCTCTTCATGTTTATGACATCTAGGTGGTGTCTCAATACATAAGAACGCATCTGTAAATTCACTACCATCGCCCTCGCATAGTTTTTCAATGAACGAAATTAAATGCATATCTAAATCGTGACATAAATACTTATCTCCTGCATAATCCCCCCCCACTTTTTTGAAATCAATGAATGATCTAAAAAAGTAGTGGAAATTATCCGAAGGGCTATGTAGGATATATGATCGTTGTTGTTTTTCCTCATACTTTAGAACTTGCTCCTGTTATTTCTATTTTTGATGGTTAAAAAGAGTTTGTATCCTTAGGAAATGGAAAAACATCCCTTTTTCATGAAGAACCCACCAAAACCCGGGGATGAACTGCATCCCCTATATGAAGGTTTACAACAGCTTAAATATGATCCAGAAGAAAATAGTCCGATCGAATTAGCGACTTCCTATAAGGACGATGGAAATTTCAATTTTAAACATAAAAATTATCGATTAGCAATACTATCGTATACAGAGGGGATCATAATTAAATGCGGAGATCCCGATTTGGAAGCATCGTTATTGAATAATCGATCGGCAGCCAATTATTATTTGAAAAATTATCGGTAAGTCAGTTATATGAGTGATATTCCTTTTTCTGCTGAGCTTCTTTAGCAGGGCATAATATTTCTCAACAAATTTAACGAATATTTTTAAAATACGTAAGTCTAAAGTGATTATTTGCATAAGAAACCATGGAATTGAACAAAGATCATTATCGATCATTATCTTTTACAATTCTAAACGTGGCTGAAGCAATGCTTTGATGAAATCAATCGAATACATTTCATTTATTTTCTTTTTTTTTTTAGATCAAGCTTAAGGGATTCCGAACTAGCTTTAAAAATCAACCCGAATTACACGAAAGCAAAAAATAGAGCTGCCAATTGTTGCTTCGCCATGGAACAGTTCGATAAATGCATAGAGTTTTGCGATTCGATTTTGGAAACTGAACCCAACAATAAAGATATCCTAAGACTTCGACAGGATAGCATCAATAACAAGAAGAATAAAGAACGCGATTCTCGTCGGAAAGAAGCATCGAATAGGAAACGATTGAAAGAGGAGAAAATGCTCCTGGACGAGATCCGGAGTAGAAATATCAATGTTGATTCCCAAAACGAAAGTTTGAGCTTGCGAGATCTAGAGGTACATTTCCCAGCGCTGGTCGAGAATAAAGTGCATTTAGATGAAAAAAATAATTTAGTTTGGCCTGTTGTATTTTTGTACCCTGAGTATCAGACGATGGATTTTGTACAAAGCTTTCCCGAGCACGATTTGTAAGTTTTAGAGCTGGTCTTTTTACCTCCATTCTAAACTTCTACATAAATTTGTTGCATTGTTTTTCTTTTTGTACGAGCCTCTTTGTACATGTACAAAGATCGGAAAAAATCTTTGTACGAGAGATTTTTAGTTTGTCCAACAATAATGGTAACTGAACTACCCAAAAAATCTTTGTACAATGTACAAACACGCTAAATAAATCTTTGTATGGAGCCAAAAATCTTTGTCTCATACCAAAAAAAAAAAAACTGATTTGTTGTCGATTTCTTATTAAAAGAAATTAAATCTCTTTTACTTAAAACCCAGTTTACAAAGAGTTGAAAAGACCGGCCCTTCATCTTAGTAACGATCGGGAAGATTGGAATCTTAATGAGGAATGATTATTTATGATTTATGTAGGTTTGCCGATCACATAAATGAAGTTTTTTCCAACACACCAGATTGGGATGCCGAAAAGAAATACACTCCTGGTACGATTAATGTGTACTTTGAGAATTCCAAGTTGCAAAAGATATATCCTGTGGATGTCCGACAAACGTTAAAGCAAATATTGCAACATGAAAAGTAAGTGATAAAAACGAATTTATTAAAAATGAAAGAAATATTTTGAGGGTAATAAAGTTATATATATATTTTTAACAATAAGAGAGAGAGAGCGACACTATATTACATCGGTAAACTCACCACATAATTACTTAATAAAATCCAGTGACAGGCGTTTCACTAGTATTCAAAATTGAAATTATTCGAATGTCTCCGATCACCATCCGAGACCTTATGAGTGTGTCTGGCGAATCCAGTGACGTCACTAGATTTATTAGGTTAGTGCTATATATTAAAGAATCTTTACTAACTGTAACATGGAAACACAAAACATCGAAATGTAAACAAATATGTATGGAATTAAAAATAACATTTATCAATAATTATTTTAAACCAGAAATAGCACGCAGAAAAATTTGCAATAAGTCAATACTAAGGCGAATTTTCTAATTAGTTTACGATTCTTGTTTGTATCAATGTACATTTTGTTTCAGATTTTTGCTAAAAGCCGGGACACCTTCGTTTATAATTTTCTCCAGAGGCAGCGCATCAGAGAAACATTTTTACAAAAATATTAATAACAAAGCCCAAAACGTACATTTTGGACAGGACTTACATGAATACAAATATTTTAACATATTTGTAGATTCTATTTTTATTTAGAAAGAACACATGAAAGTAGCATCATTTGATCTGCTTAGATGAATATCTTCGCCCGCACCACCTTGCTTCCTTTACCATGCTCTTTGTATTCGAAATTCCTTCTGTCCGTAGAGTAAGGTAAGTCTCTCATATCGATACTAATTTTTTTTTTTTGATTTGTTTAATTTCGTGCACAGTGGTAATTAGTTTTTAATGCAGAACATTCACCAAAACATTAGCAATTATTATTTCTATCGTCTCTGTTGCTTCTTTCGGAGCTATCTAAGGGGAAGAAGAAGTTTCACTCAAACTTCAAACATATTTAGCAATATCTTCAAGATTTGCGATGTTTGGAACATGTTTTGTCGGAATATACGACATATTTCAGATCAAACATATAACAAAGCCTGTTCCTATCAATTTGATAATGTTAATGATTTGATTAAAGAATGTTTGTCGCTAGAGATTTGTATCCTACAAATTAGTGCTGTCTTTAGATTGTGGTGCCATCTGCTAATTACAAAATTTCAGGTCGATATCTTCGGCCTGATTTCATAATTATCATTTAATGTAGCTCTAAATCTACCATTATAATCAAATCTTCGGAGTTTTAGCCTTGTTTATATATCTTATAGTTATTCAACGTAAGTTGTTTCTGGGGAATGAGGGGTAGATGGCGTATTATTTATAAGTCGTTCATTCATAATTTCATACGTAGTATTTTGTATTTTACTACGAAATTTAATGGAATTCCTTGTTTCTTCCGTTGGAAATAGCGGATTATCGATTTTTAGTTACATAAATATAATGATGCATTATCGGTATCTCTTTATTTTGGTGTTTTTATCTCTATTTATTCACTTCGATTTGGATTGGTTATTGTTTGTCTTCTACGATTAATTTTAGTTGTATTCTTTATTTTAATCTATTTAAGTTAGCATTTATTTTTAGTTAATTTACAAATCGGGAAAGTTAATTATATTAAGAGTAAATATTTAATCGTAGTTTTAGTTTTCTTTGACGCATCTTTCCTTCCTATCTAATTACTAGATTTGCAATAATGTAATTATGTATTTTTTAGATTGTTAAATCTGTTAGAAAGACTGCAGTATTATACTCTTCTAATTGTTAGATCAACGCGTAATAAAGAATAATAATTTTAATGTATCGATTTCAGTTTACCTTTAAATTCCTATATTTTTCAAAAATATTAAGGATTTGGTTTTAAAGGATATTTTTGCATTGAATCATTTACGAAATTTAAGTCTTTGTGGATTATTCACAATTCATAGATGCTGGCGGACAGAAAAATATATTGACCAGATAAATGGAACAGGATGTATAACAAATAAAATAGTGCCCTTAATCCAATAAAAAAATTCTAACACAGTGGAAGAATTTGATATATATGTATGATACACATTATTTTTCTGTATGATAATGGTGGAATTGTGCCAGTTTATCTCATATTTATGGATACATGTATACTGCAACGTAAACATATAGCCGCCTATAATATAATATAACTTGTTGGTTTGATATATACATAAACCGCTGGACAAAATTAACGCAACACTTTATTTAATTACATGCCCAACCGATATTCTCTAAGTAATAAATCACATTCCAGCAAATCAGCTCTATACAGGTGTCGAAACAAATTCCTCCCCAAAACATTACAGAGCCACCCACAAGAGATTCTTGGAGAAATGTTGCAACTTACAAATCGTTCTCCTGGTCTTTGCCACATATGCTCACTTCCATTAGGAGATTTTTAACTAACCCTTGTCTCATCAATGAATAAACCCTTCCAATCGTCAATAGTCCAGTGTTCATCATTTCCGAAAAACCCCAATCTTTGAATTTTCTGCTCTCTGGTGATTAATGACTTTTCTGCCTGCCTTCTACTACTTAATGCAGCCTCCTTTACACATCTTCTTACAGGTTGAGATGATACGGAAACATTGTGAACAGCTACTTATTCATGTCTTGAGATATTGATAGTATCTCTCCTGTTTCTTAGACTGTCTTAGAGTGTATTGGCTAAGAAAACCATCATCCCATATATTTATACAGTTTTTTCTCTTGACCTGGTCTTCGAGAGTATGATCCTGTCTCATTAAATCTTTTGCTCGATTGACTTATACTGGAAGGTAATCTTCCTAACATATGAGCAGTATGACATGAATGGTATGACGCATGATGAATCTCTCTTCCAGAAAGGTGGTTGTCCATACTGCCTCTTCTGCAGATAAAGTCCTTTCATGATTCACTTCATGTCAATAACTGTAACAATATCGATGTAGTAAATGTTCTATCGGAAAAGCTTAATAGCTAATGTAGAGTAAAAATAAATCGGTTTGAATAAAAACTGGCTATAAATGAAAATTGTCACTTTAAAACAAACAATACCTTGACAACAATTGCATTGAATATTAGAACAGATCCAAAGCATGTAAGGATTTAGTAACATCACAAACGCCACTCCGAACCACTCCCCTTGATTTAAACAAAAATACAATAGCGGTGCGTTTTGTCCAGAAGTTTATTATGATGTTATTAAATCATAATTACTATAACATAACCTCTAATGATGTCTGCGTGATGCTAGGCGAAATGTACCCAATACGCAATAAATACGAATTTCTCTTAAAAAATCCAAATAATTGGTTATATCAGAATCAAAAATTTGTTGCCTGTGTTCATTCATAAATTCAACTATATTTTATACACAGTAGATCACAACGTAGCAGACGTCTTATCAAATTTGGCTGAATAACTATATGATATATAAACAAGGGTTTTAGGTACATGATCATTAAATAGTGCCTTAGATAACAGGAAACTGTAGAAAGTATAAAATTGGTTGTGTGTAAATAGGAAACTGTAAAAATTTGGTTATATTGAAGTAGCAAACTATAAAAAAGGCTAGGTTGAAGTACGAAATTGTAAAAAAGACTAGGTTGAAGTAGGAAACTGTAAAAAGGATTAGGTTGAACTAGGAAACTGTAAAATGACTTGGTTGAAGTAGGAAACTGTAAAAAATTGGTTATGTTGAAGTAGCAAACTATAAAAGAGGCTATGTTGAAGTAGGAAATTGTAAAAAAGACTAGGTTGAAGTAGGAAACTGTATTACCGAATTATCTAAAACGAATGAACTTCATATAGATATTTATTAACAAAATTGATAACTTTACTTAGATTTCCTTGAAAAATCAAATTGTTGAAAGAAGCAATTTATTGATAACTTAATTCTGTAATGTTTCCTAGCCAAAAATTTATCAGATGAATTTACAGAGAAATGTAAACATGAGCGGAGTTTATATTTTTCAAATATAGATGGCGATGTAAACTGTGATCCTCGCGCTAATTAGTGCATTACGCTGCCATTTTTGTTGATGCAGGTTGATGTTTTTAAACAAATCTTTTCGCCATAAGAAATAATTCGCATGAAAACTTTATAATTAGGAAAAATTAGCCGAAAACTTTAAGACGCCCAAAAAAGGCTTAAACGTCTCCGGAGAGCGCTGGAATCCCTATAAGTCCGTAATTCGACCCGTGGAAGACGATGGCGCTAACGAAATTCACCTCCGAAAAAGATAATTGTTTTAGCATTTTGCCAGGAAACGTAAAATGCAGAAATCAGACGAAAACTTTAAGAGGCCTAAAAGAGGCTTAAACGTCTCCGGAGAGCGCTGGAATCCCTATAAGTCCGTAATTCGACCCGTAGAAGACGATGGCGCTAACGAAATTCACCTCCGAAAAAGATAATTGTTTTAGCATTTTGCCAGGAAACGTAAAATGCAAAAATCAGACGAAAACTTTAAGAGGCCTAAAAGAGGCTTAAACGTCTCCGGAGAGCGCTGGAATCCCTATAAGTCCGTAATTCGACCCGTAGAAGACGATGGCGCTAACGAAATTCACCTCCGAAAAAGATAATTGTTTTAGCATTTTGCCAGGAAACGTAAAATGCAAAAATCAGCCGAAAACTTTAAGACGCCTAAAAAGGCTTAAACGTCTCCGGAGAGCGCTGGAATCCCTATAAGTCCGTAATTCGACCCGTAGAAGACGATGGCGCTAACGAAATTTACCTCCGAAAAAGATAATTGTTTTAGCATTTTGCCAGGAAACGTAAAATGCAAAAATCAGCCGAAAACTTTAAGACGCCTAAAAAGGCTTAAACGTCTCCGGAGAGCGCTGGAATCCCTATAAGTCCGTAATTCGACCCGTAGAAGACGATGGCGCTAACGAAATTCACCTCCGAAAAAGATAATTGTTTTAGCATTTTGCCAGGAAACGTAAAATGCAAAAATCGGACGAAAACTTTAAGACGCCTAAAAAAGGCTTAAACGTCCTCGGAGAGCGCTGGAATCCCTATAAGTCCGTAATTCGACCCGTAGAAGACGATGGCGCTAACGAAATTCACCTCCGAAAAAGATAATTGTTTTAGCATTTTGCCAGGAAACGTAAAATGCAAAAATCAGACGAAAACTTTAAGACGCCTAAAAGAGGCTTAAACGTCTCCGGAGAGCGCTGGAATCCCTATAAGTCCGTAACTCGACCCGTAGAAGACGATGGCGCTAACGAAATTCACCTCCGAAAAAGATAATTGTTTTAGCATTTTGCCAGGAAACGTAAAATGCAAAAATCAGACGAAAACTTTAAGAGGCCTAAAAGAGGCTTAAACGTCTCCGGAGAGCGCTGGAATCCCTATAAGTCCGTAACTCGACCCGTAGAAGACGATGGCGCTAACGAAATTCACCTCCGAAAAAGATAATTGTTTTAGCATTTTGCCAGGAAACGTAAAATGCAAAAATCAGACGAAAACTTTAAGAGGCCTAAAAGAGGCTTAAACGTCTCCGGAGAGCGCTGGAATCCCTATAAGTCCGTAACTCGACCCGTAGAAGACGATGGCGCTAACGAAATTCACCTCCGAAAAAGATAATTGTTTTAGCATTTTGCCAGGAAACGTAAAATGCAAAAATCAGACGAAAACTTTAAGAGGCCTAAAAAAGGCTTAAACGTCTCCGGAGAGCGCTGGAATCCCTATAAGTCCGTAACTCGACCCGTAGAAGACGATGGCGCTAACGAAATTCACCTCCGAAAAAGATAATTGTTTTAGCATTTTGCCAGGAAACGTAAAATGCAAAAATCAGACGAAAACTTTAAGACGCCTAAAAAGGCTTAAACGTCTCCGGAGAGCGCTGGAATCCCTATAAGTCCGTAACTCGACCCGTAGAAGACGATGGCGCTAACGAAATTCACCTCCGAAAAAGATAATTGTTTTAGCATTTTGCCAGGAAACGTAAAATGCAAAAATCAGACGAAAACTTTAAGACGCCTAAAAAAGGCTTAAACGTCTCCGGAGAGCGCTGGAATCCCTATAAGTCCGTAACTCGACCCGTAGAAGACGATGGCGCTAACGAAATTCACCTCCGAAAAAGATAATTGTTTTAGCATTTTGCCAGGAAACGTAAAATGCAAAAATCAGACGAAAACTTTAAGAGGCCTAAAAGAGGCTTAAACGTCTCCGGAGAGCGCTGGAATCCCTATAAGTCCGTAACTCGACCCGTAGAAGACGATGGCGCTAACGAAATTCACCTCCGAAAAAGATAATTGTTTTAGCATTTTGCCAGGAAACGTAAAATGCAAAAATCAGACGAAAACTTTAAGAGGCCTAAAAGAGGCTTAAACGTCTCCGGAGAGCGCTGGAATCCCTATAAGTCCGTAACTCGACCCGTAGAAGACGATGGCGCTAACGAAATTCACCTCCGAAAAAGATAATTGTTTTAGCATTTTGCCAGGAAACGTAAAATGCAAAAATCAGACGAAAACTTTAAGAGGCCTAAAAGAGGCTTAAACGTCTCCGGAGAGCGCTGGAATCCCTATAAGTCCGTAACTCGACCCGTAGAAGACGATGGCGCTAACGAAATTCACCTCCGAAAAAGATAATTGTTTTAGCATTTTGCCAGGAAACGTAAAATGCAAAAATCAGACGAAAACTTTAAGAGGCCTAAAAGAGGCTTAAACGTCTCCGGAGAGCGCTGGAATCCCTATAAGTCCGTAACTCGACCCGTAGAAGACGATGGCGCTAACGAAATTCACCTCCGAAAAAGATAATTGTTTTAGCATTTTGCCAGGAAACGTAAAATGCAAAAATCAGACGAAAACTTTAAGAGGCCTAAAAGAGGCTTAAACGTCTCCGGAGAGCGCTGGAATCCCTATAAGTCCGTAACTCGACCCGTAGAAGACGATGGCGCTAACGAAATTCACCTCCGAAAAAGATAATTGTTTTAGCATTTTGCCAGGAAACGTAAAATGCAAAAATCAGCCGAAAACTTTAAGACGCCTAAAAAGGCTTAAACGTCTCCGGAGAGCGCTGGAATCCCTATAAGTCCGTAACTCGACCCGTAGAAGACGATGGCGCTAACGAAATTCACCTCCGAAAAAGATAATTGTTTTAGCATTTTGCCAGGAAACGTAAAATGCAAAAATCAGACGAAAACTTTAAGAGGCCTAAAAGAGGCTTAAACGTCTCCGGAGAGCGCTGGAATCCCTATAAGTCCGTAACTCGACCCGTAGAAGACGATGGCGCTAACGAAATTCACCTCCGAAAAAGATAATTGTTTTAGCATTTTGCCAGGAAACGTAAAATGCAAAAATCAGACGAAAACTTTAAGACGCCTAAAAGAGGCTTAAACGTCTCCGGAGAGCGCTGGAATCCCTATAAGTCCGTAACTCGACCCGTAGAAGACGATGGCGCTAACGAAATTCACCTCCGAAAAAGATAATTGTTTTAGCATTTTGCCAGGAAACGTAAAATGCAAAAATCAGACGAAAACTTTAAGAGGCCTAAAAGAGGCTTAAACGTCTCCGGAGAGCGCTGGAATCCCTATAAGTCCGTAACTCGACCCGTAGAAGACGATGGCGCTAACGAAATTCACCTCCGAAAAAGATAATTGTTTTAGCATTTTGCCAGGAAACGTAAAATGCAAAAATCAGACGAAAACTTTAAGACGCCTAAAAGAGGCTTAAACGTCTCCGGAGAGCGCTGGAATCCCTATAAGTCCGTAACTCGACCCGTAGAAGACGATGGCGCTAACGAAATTCACCTCCGAAAAAGATAATTGTTTTAGCATTTTGCCAGGAAACGTAAAATGCAAAAATCAGACGAAAACTTTAAGACGCCTAAAAAGGCTTAAACGTCTCCGGAGAGCGCTGGAATCCCTATAAGTCCGTAACTCGACCCGTAGAAGACGATGGCGCTAACGAAATTCACCTCCGAAAAAGATAATTGTTTTAGCATTTTGCCAGGAAACGTAAAATGCAAAAATCAGACGAAAACTTTAAGACGCCTAAAAAGGCTTAAACGTCTCCGGAGAGCGCTGGAATCCCTATAAGTCCGTAACTCGACCCGTAGAAGACGATGGCGCTAACGAAATTCACCTCCGAAAAAGATAATTGTTTTAGCATTTTGCCAGGAAACGTAAAATGCAAAAATCAGACGAAAACTTTAAGACGCCTAAAAGAGGCTTAAACGTCTCCGGAGAGCGCTGGAATCCCTATAAGTCCGTAACTCGACCCGTAGAAGACGATGGCGCTAACGAAATTCACCTCCGAAAAAGATAATTGTTTTAGCATTTTGCCAGGAAACGTAAAATGCAAAAATCAGACGAAAACTTTAAGACGCCTAAAAGAGGCTTAAACGTCTCCGGAGAGCGCTGGAATCCCTATAAGTCCGTAACTCGACCCGTAGAAGACGATGGCGCTAACGAAATTCACCTCCGAAAAAGATAATTGTTTTAGCATTTTGCCAGGAAACGTAAAATGCAAAAATCAGACGAAAACTTTAAGAGGCCTAAAAGAGGCTTAAACGTCTCCGGAGAGCGCTGGAATCCCTATAAGTCCGTAACTCGACCCGTAGAAGACGATGGCGCTAACGAAATTCACCTCCGAAAAAGATAATTGTTTTAGCATTTTGCCAGGAAACGTAAAATGCAAAAATCAGACGAAAACTTTAAGAGGCCTAAAAGAGGCTTAAACGTCTCCGGAGAGCGCTGGAATCCCTATAAGTCCGTAACTCGACCCGTAGAAGACGATGGCGCTAACGAAATTCACCTCCGAAAAAGATAATTGTTTTAGCATTTTGCCAGGAAACGTAAAATGCAAAAATCAGACGAAAACTTTAAGAGGCCTAAAAGAGGCTTAAACGTCTCCGGAGAGCGCTGGAATCCCTATAAGTCCGTAACTCGACCCGTAGAAGACGATGGCGCTAACGAAATTCACCTCCGAAAAAGATAATTGTTTTAGCATTTTGCCAGGAAACGTAAAATGCAAAAATCAGCCGAAAACTTTAAGACGCCTAAAAGGCTTAAACGTCTCCGGAGAGCGCTGGAATCCCTATAAGTCCGTAACTCGACCCGTAGAAGACGATGGCGCTAACGAAATTCACCTCCGAAAAAGATAATTGTTTTAGCATTTTGCCAGGAAACGTAAAATGCAAAAATCAGACGAAAACTTTAAGACGCCTAAAAGAGGCTTAAACGTCTCCGGAGAGCGCTGGAATCCCTATAAGTCCGTAACTCGACCCGTAGAAGACGATGGCGCTAACGAAATTCACCTCCGAAAAAGATAATTGTTTTAGCATTTTGCCAGGAAACGTAAAATGCAAAAATCGGACGAAAACTTTAAGACGCCTAAAAAAGGCTTAAACGTCTCCGGAGAGCGCTGGAATCCCTATAAGTCCGTAACTCGACCCGTAGAAGACGATGGCGCTAACGAAATTCACCTCCGAAAAAGATAATTGTTTTAGCATTTTGCCAGGAAACGTAAAATGCAAAAATCAGCCGAAAACTTTAAGACGCCTAAAAAGGCTTAAACGTCTCCGGAGAGCGCTGGAATCCCTATAAGTCCGTAACTCGACCCGTAGAAGACGATGGCGCTAACGAAATTCACCTCCGAAAAAGATAATTGTTTTAGCATTTTGCCAGGAAACGTAAAATGCAAAAATCCGCCGAAAACTTTAAGACGCCTAAAAGAGGCTTAAACGTCTCCGGAGAGCGCTGGAATCCCTATAAGTCCGTAACTCGACCCGTAGAAGACGATGGCGCTAACGAAATTCACCTCCGAAAAAGATAATTGTTTTAGCATTTTGCCAGGAAACGTAAAATGCAAAAATCAGCCGAAAACTTTAAGACGCCTAAAAAGGCTTAAACGTCTCCGGAGAGCGCTGGAATCCCTATAAGTCCGTAACTCGACCCGTAGAAGACGATGGCGCTAACGAAATTCACCTCCGAAAAAGATAATTGTTTTAGCATTTTGCCAGGAAACGTAAAATGCAAAAATCAGACGAAAACTTTAAGACGCCTAAAAGGCTTAAACGTCTCCGGAGAGCGCTGGAATCCCTATAAGTCCGTAACTCGACCCGTAGAAGACGATGGCGCTAACGAAATTCACCTCCGAAAAAGATAATTGTTTTAGCATTTTGCCAGGAAACGTAAAATGCAAAAATCAGACGAAAACTTTAAGAGGCCTAAAAGAGGCTTAAACGTCTCCGGAGAGCGCTGGAATCCCTATAAGTCCGTAACTCGACCCGTAGAAGACGATGGCGCTAACGAAATTCACCTCCGAAAAAGATAATTGTTTTAGCATTTTGCCAGGAAACGTAAAATGCAAAAATCAGCCGAAAACTTTAAGACGCCTAAAAGAGGCTTAAACGTCTCCGGAGAGCGCTGGAATCCCTATAAGTCCGTAACTCGACCCGTAGAAGACGATGGCGCTAACGAAATTCACCTCCGAAAAAGATAATTGTTTTAGCATTTTGCCAGGAAACGTAAAATGCAAAAATCAGACGAAAACTTTAAGACGCCTAAAAGAGGCTTAAACGTCTCCGGAGAGCGCTGGAATCCCTATAAGTCCGTAACTCGACCCGTAGAAGACGATGGCGCTAACGAAATTCACCTCCGAAAAAGATAATTGTTTTAGCATTTTGCCAGGAAACGTAAAATGCAAAAATCAGCCGAAAACTTTAAGACGCCTAAAAAGGCTTAAACGTCTCCGGAGAGCGCTGGAATCCCTATAAGTCCGTAACTCGACCCGTAGAAGACGATGGCGCTAACGAAATTCACCTCCGAAAAAGATAATTGTTTTAGCATTTTGCCAGGAAACGTAAAATGCAAAAATCAGACGAAAACTTTAAGACGCCTAAAAGGCTTAAACGTCTCCGGAGAGCGCTGGAATCCCTATAAGTCCGTAACTCGACCCGTAGAAGACGATGGCGCTAACGAAATTCACCTCCGAAAAAGATAATTGTTTTAGCATTTTGCCAGGAAACGTAAAATGCAAAAATCAGACGAAAACTTTAAGAGGCCTAAAAGAGGCTTAAACGTCTCCGGAGAGCGCTGGAATCCCTATAAGTCCGTAACTCGACCCGTAGAAGACGATGGCGCTAACGAAATTCACCTCCGAAAAAGATAATTGTTTTAGCATTTTGCCAGGAAACGTAAAATGCAAAAATCAGACGAAAACTTTAAGACGCCTAAAAAGGCTTAAACGTCTCCGGAGAGCGCTGGAATCCCTATAAGTCCGTAACTCGACCCGTAGAAGACGATGGCGCTAACGAAATTCACCTCCGAAAAAGATAATTGTTTTAGCATTTTGCCAGGAAACGTAAAATGCAAAAATCAGACGAAAACTTTAAGAGGCCTAAAAGAGGCTTAAACGTCTCCGGAGAGCGCTGGAATCCCTATAAGTCCGTAACTCGACCCGTAGAAGACGATGGCGCTAACGAAATTCACCTCCGAAAAAGATAATTGTTTTAGCATTTTGCCAGGAAACGTAAAATGCAAAAATCAGCCGAAAACTTTAAGACGCCTAAAAAGGCTTAAACGTCTCCGGAGAGCGCTGGAATCCCTATAAGTCCGTAACTCGACCCGTAGAAGACGATGGCGCTAACGAAATTCACCTCCGAAAAAGATAATTGTTTTAGCATTTTGCCAGGAAACGTAAAATGCAAAAATCAGACGAAAACTTTAAGACGCCTAAAAAGGCTTAAACGTCTCCGGAGAGCGCTGGAATCCCTATAAGTCCGTAACTCGACCCGTAGAAGACGATGGCGCTAACGAAATTCACCTCCGAAAAAGATAATTGTTTTAGCATTTTGCCAGGAAACGTAAAATGCAAAAATCAGACGAAAACTTTAAGACGCCTAAAAGAGGCTTAAACGTCTCCGGAGAGCGCTGGAATCCCTATAAGTCCGTAACTCGACCCGTAGAAGACGATGGCGCTAACGAAATTCACCTCCGAAAAAGATAATTGTTTTAGCATTTTGCCAGGAAACGTAAAATGCAAAAATCAGACGAAAACTTTAAGACGCCTAAAAGAGGCTTAAACGTCTCCGGAGAGCGCTGGAATCCCTATAAGTCCGTAACTCGACCCGTAGAAGACGATGGCGCTAACGAAATTCACCTCCGAAAAAGATAATTGTTTTAGCATTTTGCCAGGAAACGTAAAATGCAAAAATCAGACGAAAACTTTAAGAGGCCTAAAAGAGGCTTAAACGTCTCCGGAGAGCGCTGGAATCCCTATAAGTCCGTAACTCGACCCGTAGAAGACGATGGCGCTAACGAAATTCACCTCCGAAAAAGATAATTGTTTTAGCATTTTGCCAGGAAACGTAAAATGCAAAAATCAGCCGAAAACTTTAAGACGCCTAAAAGGCTTAAACGTCTCCGGAGAGCGCTGGAATCCCTATAAGTCCGTAACTCGACCCGTAGAAGACGATGGCGCTAACGAAATTCACCTCCGAAAAAGATAATTGTTTTAGCATTTTGCCAGGAAACGTAAAATGCAAAAATCAGACGAAAACTTTAAGACGCCTAAAAAGGCTTAAACGTCTCCGGAGAGCGCTGGAATCCCTATAAGTCCGTAACTCGACCCGTAGAAGACGATGGCGCTAACGAAATTCACCTCCGAAAAAGATAATTGTTTTAGCATTTTGCCAGGAAACGTAAAATGCAAAAATCAGCCGAAAACTTTAAGACGCCTAAAAAAGGCTTAAACGTCTCCGGAGAGCGCTGGAATCCCTATAAGTCCGTAACTCGACCCGTAGAAGACGATGGCGCTAACGAAATTCACCTCCGAAAAAGATAATTGTTTTAGCATTTTGCCAGGAAACGTAAAATGCAAAAATCAGACGAAAACTTTAAGACGCCTAAAAAGGCTTAAACGTCTCCGGAGAGCGCTGGAATCCCTATAAGTCCGTAACTCGACCCGTAGAAGACGATGGCGCTAACGAAATTCACCTCCGAAAAAGATAATTGTTTTAGCATTTTGCCAGGAAACGTAAAATGCAAAAATCAGACGAAAACTTTAAGACGCCTAAAAGAGGCTTAAACGTCTCCGGAGAGCGCTGGAATCCCTATAAGTCCGTAACTCGACCCGTAGAAGACGATGGCGCTAACGAAATTCACCTCCGAAAAAGATAATTGTTTTAGCATTTTGCCAGGAAACGTAAAATGCAAAAATCAGACGAAAACTTTAAGAGGCCTAAAAGAGGCTTAAACGTCTCCGGAGAGCGCTGGAATCCCTATAAGTCCGTAACTCGACCCGTAGAAGACGATGGCGCTAACGAAATTCACCTCCGAAAAAGATAATTGTTTTAGCATTTTGCCAGGAAACGTAAAATGCAAAAATCAGACGAAAACTTTAAGAGGCCTAAAAGAGGCTTAAACGTCTCCGGAGAGCGCTGGAATCCCTATAAGTCCGTAACTCGACCCGTAGAAGACGATGGCGCTAACGAAATTCACCTCCGAAAAAGATAATTGTTTTAGCATTTTGCCAGGAAACGTAAAATGCAAAAATCAGACGAAAACTTTAAGAGGCCTAAAAGAGGCTTAAACGTCTCCGGAGAGCGCTGGAATCCCTATAAGTCCGTAACTCGACCCGTAGAAGACGATGGCGCTAACGAAATTCACCTCCGAAAAAGATAATTGTTTTAGCATTTTGCCAGGAAACGTAAAATGCAAAAATCAGACGAAAACTTTAAGAGGCCTAAAAGAGGCTTAAACGTCTCCGGAGAGCGCTGGAATCCCTATAAGTCCGTAACTCGACCCGTAGAAGACGATGGCGCTAACGAAATTCACCTCCGAAAAAGATAATTGTTTTAGCATTTTGCCAGGAAACGTAAAATGCAAAAATCAGCCGAAAACTTTAAGACGCCTAAAAAGGCTTAAACGTCTCCGGAGAGCGCTGGAATCCCTATAAGTCCGTAACTCGACCCGTAGAAGACGATGGCGCTAACGAAATTCACCTCCGAAAAAGATAATTGTTTTAGCATTTTGCCAGGAAACGTAAAATGCAAAAATCAGACGAAAACTTTAAGAGGCCTAAAAGAGGCTTAAACGTCTCCGGAGAGCGCTGGAATCCCTATAAGTCCGTAACTCGACCCGTAGAAGACGATGGCGCTAACGAAATTCACCTCCGAAAAAGATAATTGTTTTAGCATTTTGCCAGGAAACGTAAAATGCAAAAATCAGCCGAAAACTTTAAGACGCCTAAAAAGGCTTAAACGTCTCCGGAGAGCGCTGGAATCCCTATAAGTCCGTAACTCGACCCGTAGAAGACGATGGCGCTAACGAAATTCACCTCCGAAAAAGATAATTGTTTTAGCATTTTGCCAGGAAACGTAAAATGCAAAAATCAGACGAAAACTTTAAGAGGCCTAAAAGAGGCTTAAACGTCTCCGGAGAGCGCTGGAATCCCTATAAGTCCGTAACTCGACCCGTAGAAGACGATGGCGCTAACGAAATTCACCTCCGAAAAAGATAATTGTTTTAGCATTTTGCCAGGAAACGTAAAATGCAAAAATCAGCCGAAAACTTTAAGACGCCTAAAAAGGCTTAAACGTCTCCGGAGAGCGCTGGAATCCCTATAAGTCCGTAACTCGACCCGTAGAAGACGATGGCGCTAACGAAATTCACCTCCGAAAAAGATAATTGTTTTAGCATTTTGCCAGGAAACGTAAAATGCAAAAATCAGCCGAAAACTTTAAGAGGCCTAAAAGAGGCTTAAACGTCTCCGGACAGCGCTGGAATCCCTATAAGTCCGTAATTCGACCCGTAGAACACGATGGCAACAATAGGATGACATTCATATTGCACTGGGTGCATTTTTTGCTCGTTATTTTTTTATTATTATTCACTTCTTAGACTGATGGGAATATAGGCAAAACACAAATCTTTTACAAAACATATTTTATTATTCATTAATTTGAGTTATAATTTTCCTTTTACCAGCAGCAAACAATAAATGTATTATGTTAGAAATACACATATATTGCTTATACATTTTTTTCGACGTTCCGTCTTTTAAATAAATTAATCCATAATGAACGATAGTGTAAATCTTGGCTGACTTAAAAGTGGATTTAAGTCACAAGAATGCGCAAATTAGAGAATTGTACATGTAAGTTATGAAAACAACGAAGAGACAAAGGATCTTTATATACAAATCATAATTAATCTTACACAATAGAAATATATGAATAGTAATAATATATCGACAGTGCATCACAAATCTATTAGATAGCTTATTAAAAAGCCGGGGTACGAGAAAAATTCCTCAAGGTTTGTATGTAATAAGGAGACTGACACAGATTTTTGAAAATTTGAAGAAAGTTATTTTGCATACTTGGAATGCCGCATAGACTAGTATCGAGCCATTTTAATATCTTATAGATAAAAGTAATTGTATAATTTTAAAGCCCCCTTGTTAAATTTTTACGTGGAATTTTTTTCCAATTTAAATCCGAATGTAAAACTCTGTTTCGTCACCTCATACATCTACGGTAATTCAAACCGTAAAAGCCTGCATTGTGCAATTTTTCTTGTATAGATCCTAGGATGATTATTAATAATTAGAAATTAAATAATATATAATAGCAGATTAAATGAATATCAAAGAAGATTTATCTATTAATAAACGATAGCGGATAAAGAATATATAAATTATGTCGGATTATTCGATCGAATAATCCCGATTACGTTCAAAAGGTGTAATAATAAGTACAATTTCTAACAATAAAAGGCGATATAAGAACGTAAACTTATCAAATAGTAGTCTTTTATTCATTTTGTGTTGGTGGATTTTACGTCTTAACGTTTCCGGGATAATATTTATGCTCGTGGATAAAAATGTTGCATAATTTTTATTTTATGTGCGCAAACTTATCTAAGAAGGAGAGGCAAGGTAATCGGATTTTTGTAATTTTTGATATTTATGGTACGTGTAGTTTGGACCTTAAATAAGAATATTTTGGAGTAGTTCGACGCAACGTTCGTAAATTACCGAGATAATCGATGTTGAAGTTTTGCCCACCAATTAAATCCACTAGATATAATACGATTCTCAACTGGACTCGTGGCCTAGTCGATAGTGTTTTGGTGCAATACTCACGAGATCGCTGATTCGAGTCTCGTCACGGGACACTTCTTTTTCTTCCATTCAAAACGCACGATATGTTTTTTCATTCTTCTTCTCATATCAAAAATTATGAACAAACGAAATATATGAAATATATGCAGGAACATTCTTCAAGTACTTCATTAAAATGCCCCGAGTGTAATTTTTCTTCTTGTTTCATCAGAAACGCCTAGGGTCCTCTGGAATTTTAAAAAATGTAAAATTTTGAAAACATTCGAAATTCCAAGAAAAAATGTTCCACCCCTCTCTAAACTTTCGGAAAACGATATTCCGAAAAATTTAATAAAACCAGAATTTTCGAAAAACTCCGATGAGTTTTGAAAGTAATAATTAACTTTATTATTACCTGACTCGTAGGGTACCGGCCAGTATCCAAAGCGGTTCGGAAGAAAAAAATTCGGGGATCGAAGAATATGACTACAATTAATGCATTTTAAATATGCAATAAAAAATAATAAAATGCAAGGAAAAAGATAAAAATAAAAATACGCTTATAATAGCATACACGACACTTTCATCCACGAGAGCGCACGTATTATATAAGAATTCAACTTCAATAAATTTTATCGTGTTATATCATAAAATTATCCGGGAATGATATCGGCGGTATTTGTATAAGCTTACGGTGATTTTTTCAATTCAACGTTACACTAAATATTAAAATTCAACAATCAACAATCAATCGATTTCTCTAAATTATGTTATTAATCTATAAATATATCTTTTTTATCACTTAAATGTTACTTGTTACTAACAAACTAATCGATTACACATTTGACTAAAAAGAAATGGACGTAAAAACAGTATTTGACGATAAAAGTAAACCGTTAAGTAGTCGATAAAAAGAGCACCAAAAAAAAAAAACAAAATGAGACGTAAAACATCTTTCTAACCCCCTTCGCCCCGCAAAACACTCGAATTAATTCAAAGCAGACGAGAGAAAATCGCGCGATCATAAAAAAAGCGGGGGTTAGAAATAAAAGTATGTAGGTGTGTAGGTCGGTACAAAATCAATAAAACCTAAAAACAGTAAAAAAGAAAAAAACGATCGAATAGGTTAATCATATTTTTTTAATGCGCAATTTTTACAAAAAATGTAGTTGGTGATGTCATTATTGCCACAGATATGACGTCACCTTCACTCCAATTTTTGACAGTACCTTTTGGAGGAGAAAGTTTTTCTGCATACAGGACGATGATTTCTGAGATTAGGTTATCTAACAAGATTTTTGAGAAACAAAAATATTTTGAGTATTCTTGACATTCGTTTACGTTCAGTTGTTATGTTTTGTTTAAAATCTACAAGAAGTTTATTTCGAATAAAGTTCAAGAAATGTCCTTTAATAATTCACTTTTTGCCCGTTTTTTTTTGTTACAATCCGACCGTATTTGTCGTATTTAACTTTTTTAACCAAAAAGTAATAAATTTCAACTTAAAAGGTATTGTTGATTCTGTACGGTCAGGTTTGACGTTGACGTGATTTATTTTTTGATTAATTCACATTAAACTAAAAATGGCACGTTCAAGTGAAACCCAAAGAATACAATTTTTAATGATGATTGGTTTCGGAGACAAGTCCCAGACACAAGAAGTTTGCGAATTGCTCAATAATAACTACCCTGATCGGCTTATTAGGGGCAAATTTAGAGACTTGGGTCATGTAGGGGATAACTTTACGAAAGATCGCCCGGCAAATTCAGAAAGAAGAAAAACAATTGGATGTTGTACTAACGTTTCGAGAAAACCTTCACAAACCAAGCCAGTCTTATAGCAGCAGTCAATTAGTCACTCTCTACCGTTTTAATGTCAAAAAGAACAAATGGCATCCGTACAAAATAAAATTGGTTCAAGGACTTCACGAGGATGATTTTGACAGAAGAGTTGAGTATTTTAACATAATGACGGACCGATGTCATAAGAATACGTAATTTTTAAAAATATTGTCCGGCGAAGCTATCTTCTTCCTAAACGGGTCTGTCAATAGGGAAAACTGTAGATTATTAGGTGCCCGAAAATCCACACTTGATGATGGAAGCGCACACGCAATTCCGATAAAAAAATCAACGCATGGGCAGCGGGATTAACGGTAATTCAGTCATAGCCCCGTTTTCTTTTTTATTGAAAGTGTATTAAATGGTGAAAATTATTTGCTATTACTGCAGCGAAGCATAATACCGGCGATTGTTGCTGTCCATCCAAATGCAGAACATCCCCGCTTGCCGCATAGCGCCTCATGGTTCCAGCACGATGGTGCACCGCCACATTATTCCCGAACTGTTCGTAATTGTCTCAGTATCATTTTCCGAAACAAATGGATAGGTAGGTGAGGAGCGATTGAAGGGCCAGCAAGATCTCTCGATCTAACTAGATTTCTTCTTGCTGGGTTATCTCAAATCCAAAGTGTATCCAAATCGACTTAATAATATTGAAGATTTCAAGATTAGAATATCCGAGGAAATCAGGTTAGTAACTCCCCAAGTATTAAATAATGCCATAAACGAATTTTGAATAATTTTAAATTTGTTTGTAACTTTTGACTTTTTAGTTAGACTTTTAGTTGAATTGAATAATACACGAAATATTTTTCTTTCTCAAAAATCTTGTTATGTAACCTATCTTAAAAATCATCGTTCTGTATGTAGCAAATCGTTTACCTATCACAAATAGGGGTTACCATTTAGAAGAAAAGAAGGTGACGTCACATCTGCGACAACAATGACGTCATAAAACAGGGTTTCTGTAAAAATTTGCGCATTTAAAAAAGGATGTTGACGTGTTCGATTTTTCTTTTTCACTATTTATGGATTTTATCGGTTTTGTTCCAACCTATACGTCCACACTGTATAAGGAAAAATCTGACATACATACATATGTACTTAAAAATATCATAATTTGAGCACTTTTTCACGTTTTGTATATATATTTATATCATCTATACGGCCTCGGGGGTGGCGTTATGAAATAGCTGCCGGGATTTCTCGACTTGCCCTTACTTAGTCGTAAAAGAATCGAACAAAAATATAAAAAGACAGCGGATTCTCAACCTACCCGGACCGCATACATGTTGTGTAAAAATATGCATATAATATGTATACAGAGCTTCAATTAATAGCGAAAAATTGGAGTTATTGCTAAGTTTAATAAAATTTAAAAAAAAAAAAAAAAGGTCGGAAGGATCACGATTCGTTAGAAAACATTTGACGCGATTTGTTTCCTAGGAAGCGATTATTTATATCCACTAAAAAAATCATCATACTATGTGTATGTAAGTATGTATAATTGTAAAAAAGAGAAATGCATCTACGCAAAAATATTGCTCCGTCTATGGAAAAATAATTTAGACGGTCAAGCAATTATTCCTGTCCTTAAGGATTATGGAGAGAAAACGTATGAAATATTTGCAATTTGAATACACGTTAAGTACATTGGCGGGGAAAAACATGCCAATTATTTAATTTTTTAAGCATTCAACCTAACTGAATATTGAATGATGAATCAGCCAACTGCTAGTAATAAATATCTCAATGGCGAAATACCGGTAAAAAAGTTCACGTCGACTCAAAGCTGCAACTCCTCCGTGTCCCCTCACTTTCAAAATAGAAAATTTTCAAAATTCTTCTCGAAAATCTTAAGATAATAGATAAACTTTACGGATGAACATTTATTTTTTAAAGGTCAATTCTTCTGTCCTTGAAATTAACACCCTTATTGATGATATCCTCATAAAACGGTTACGTCTCTATCAATTCATTGGGGAGCCCCCGTTCAATTGAAATTTTCGCTAACAAGGGGAACGTCAAGGTTGTGAATAACGGATTTTGATGTGTTTCGAATATGTTATAGAGGCACCTCCCACGAGTATCTTGATACGAGCTTTTGTAGCCATTCGCCCTAGTTCTCGAGAAAATTGCGAAAGTTTTCCTAACGGACTTTATATACCGTTAATCTTAATAAGTTTGTAAAGAAGTGAGTATAGTGCAGTGATTAAGTTCCAGGCATACTACGCTGGCAATCCGTGTTCAAATCCTGCTCTTGTAGTTTTCTTTTCTCAATCTTATTGTATATGATATTAACAAATATATTTAATTACATGCAAAATTGTTCAAAGATATTTTTCGCCATACTAAGTTTATTAATAAAATTAATCGGAAGCAAATGTGTGTGTATTTTAAACTTCACAATCAAATGTTATAATTAAATCGTTTTATTACTAGTGATCATAATTTAAACTATTTTTATAACTAAAATTGACTTGGGTGTAATTGCAAGGATTGACGGATATTTGTATTTATTTTAAAGATATAGATAAAAGCGTATTGTAATGCTCCTTTTGCCTGCAAAGCATCAGCCCAGGACTTGATGTTTTTAAGCAACCTTTATTTTTATAATAAAATAACGGAAAACATGTCAAAAGCAACATCAAAGAATTCTTGTGGGCATTTATGGTATCTCACCGAAGAAGCAGTCGGTTTGGTATTTTTTGATGATTCACTTTCTGTCGAGCAGGAAGTAAAAATGACCAAAGCATTTAAAGAAAAAGAGTCAAATAATTTTGATTCTAGACGCTTAAATGTTCTTTTTGGAGAAATAGCCGAATTTACCCACAAAGAACTACATACATCATTCTGTGTCAAAAACCACCTTTAATTTTCTTAAGCGATTTAAAATATCATCATTTTATTAATAAAATTATCATGGCAAAAATATTATTTTTGAACAATCTTGCATGAAATTAAATATATTTGTTAATATCATATGCAATGAGATTGAGAAACAAAAACTACAAGAGCAGGATTTGAACACGGATCGCCAGCGTACTAGGCCTGGAACTTAACCACTAGACTATACTCACTTCTTTACAAACTTGTTAAGATTAACGATATATAAAGTCCGTTAGGAAAACTTTCTCAATTTTCTCGAGAACTAGGCCGAATGGCTACAAAAGCTCGTAGCAAGATATTCGTGGGAGGTGCCTCTATAACATTCGAAACACATCAAAATCCGTTATTCACAACCTTGACGTTCCCCTTGTAAGTTACATAGTCTTTCTTCTGACATTGACATTGTATTTCGCAAATAGGTCCTTTCGAAGAGGAAAAATTTTGTTCCTTAGAAACACTTGTCGATGGTAATGTCAGTATTAGAGAAAAAAGTTCGTATAATTTTTTCAACACGTCACTATCTGCACCTATATACAAAGTGTTTCATTAATAATTATTTATATGGTAACTGGAGAATGTTTGGCCCAAAATATGACGATTTAACCTAAACCACTTAGATAAAATATTCCTCCTAACCGAGATACAGAATGTTTCATTTAAAAGTGTGTTCAGGTTTCATAAAAAAATGTAATTGGACTATTTGTGACACAAAATAAAAATAATCAACATTATAAGAAATTTTCGAATCGACCTCTATTAACTTTGAATTTCCTCCAAATTTAAATGGTAATTCATATTTCCAATTTCTCGCTGTACTTTTAAATAAAACATCCTGTATCTCGGTTAAGACCAATATTTTATCCAAGTGCTTTAGGTTAAATCGTTATATTTTGGGCCAAGCATTCTCCACTTACCAATTTGACAATTATTCATGAAACACCTTGTATAATCAATAACTAATTTCTCTCCCCTCGACTTACTTGTTCTCTAATGTAGATTGTGCAGTTGGCAGTAATCAAGCATTCTTTTGCCATTATGGTTTCTTGTCTGTTCTCCATTGTTACATTTATAAGTTTCGTTAAATTGTTGGAGTCACTAACTTTATAGAGTAAATAAGTTGCGATTCAGTTTTCAGTGTTCGTAGTTGCAGAAAACACATTATATTACCACTCCTTCAAAGTATTCAAGGCGTTTGTTGGAAAATCTTCCGGAAAGAAAGGGAATTCGGCCGTGTCCAATGTTGAAACAAATTTGATTTTATTTAAATCGCCCAATCGGGTCATGATTTGCATTAAAACGGTATCCAATATTTGATTATATAGATAGACCCAATCTCATACTTTTCTAATATCTTCCTGTCTCATCACTAAACTGGGCAAATATGCGGTATGACGAGTCATCTGTCCCTTGTCCTCTGTAATATATTACACCGTGAAAAGGACAGATGACTCATCATACCGCATATTTGCCCAGTCTACTATGAATGAATGAATTGTTTCTGCGAAAATTTGGGCCAATCAGTGATCTTTACTGATCGGTATATGTAGTAAGTACGGTATTAGACTCGTAATTAAACTTAAGACGAGCGGGTACCATCTTAAAAGACTGAACTCATCCCTAAAACTCTTGTTAGTTGCCAATTTACAATATACCTTCAATGTTTTGGTAAAAAATTGGGATTTTACGGCAGTAATCTAGCCAGGAAGGTTGGAAAATTCTTACGTTGAGTTGTATTCGAAAAGTTCTTACTGCATATCGCTTTTTCCATTTTACTAAACACATTTCAACGTTGCCCAATTTTCGATTTTATATTCTTTGGTTTCGTTCAGTATCGTACTTAGGTGTTCGTTAACTTTCGCCGCTAGTTACCCTCTCTCCCATAAACTTCCACATCGATGTGACTTTGTTATGCTCCCAAAATTTGGTTTCTCGTATATGCAATGTTAGTCTACTTACCCCACTGCAACTTTCTTTATAAAAGCAGAAAGAAAGATAGTTGAGATTTACCAGACGTTTATACTTATATCTACAACTTAGCAAAACTATCTTGACTTTTCAAGGTCGAATATCGAATAGACCCAGTCAGTATGCAGAATGAATCTGAAGAAAAGTGATTATTACGGTTCGATAAACGAGTGCATGATAAGTCATTATTAAGTAATGTAAACCGGACTGACGCTGTCACCCTACGGCTTGTCCCCGCTTGCGCGCAAGGCGCGAAATTAAAATTCGGAGCAGTGACAGCGTCAGTCAGGTTTACACTACTTATCACGCACTCGTTTGTCGAACCTTACTTATTAGTGGTCGGTGTACATTTATACATATATTAGTCTTGTTTATTTGAAATTTAAATTATTAGTTCATCCGACGCCCCAGATGGGCAGAAGGATAAGGTGACAGAAGAAGAAGAAGAAGAATGATTAGTTCCTGTAATATTCAACATTCTATAATCAAATAAACGCCCATTAACGAACCTAATTTATTAAGTCGTTTATAGAGAGTCCTCTACATTTTATTTTATTAAAATTTTGGCTCTCGAAATTAGTTCACTAGTTAGTTCCATAATCAACACGCAATTTGACAAATCTAGTTATTGTTAGAATGCACCTGGCTCTATCCAAGGAATATTATTATTCCTAAGAGATGTAATGAATAGAACATTTGTCGTTCTTGCATTTACGATTGTTGTTTCCGCCGTAAAGGCAGTTATACTTATCATCATTATGTAAGTGGGGACAAGCGATGGAGTGACAGCGTCAATCCGGTTTACACTACTTAATGATAACTTATCATGTACCCGCTCATCGAACCTTAATGATTACCGTTGACTTTGAGACCTCAAATTTTCCAAATTGTATTCTTCCTACAATTTCATACGTTTCCTCTCTCGCCTCTATCCGATCTTAAACAAACAATAAACAAAAAACAACAAAACATAAATTGCGTAAAATAAATTACGCACCAAAAATAATTAAAAATACAAAATAATAAGCGAATCAGTCTGCGGTTTCGTTAAAATATATCTTCGTGACGACTATGTCGCCTGTGCTCAGCGTCTGCGTCTCTACGCTCTTGTAATTCTCCTTGACCGTCACTTCGCCGCCATCGAAAGCGTTATTATTGTGCGTTCGGTACTCGCTATTCGGCGTAATAATCTTACCTTCCTTGAGGCCGCGATTCAAAGTAGCTTTGGTCGAATGACAATTGCAGGAACATTTATTGTTGTTTGCGATTTCCAGTCCGTTGTCGTTCTGCAATAGGGTAGCGACGCTCAGGATCTCCTCAAGCTTGTTTAGCTTATCGAGCTTGTCGATTTTGTTGTCGCTGAGTATCGAATCGACGAGCTGCATGCTCTCCGTCAAACTGGTCGGTTCGGAATTGCGCGGAGACGTGACGTCACTTTCCATGCTCGGATAATCGTTATCGTCCTCGTCCGAGCTGAGATCGCGATCTTGACCGAGGTTTTCTAATTTTTCTAGTTTCTTGGCGACTTTCGCCGAGGATTTTAGTTTTTCCTTTTCCTCTTCAGTTAATTCGATGTACCTAATAACAGAAAATTTTAAATTTGCGACGGCGTAAATGTATTGACATTTCCTGTTGATACTGCTGGAGTCTTAGAGAGGAGGAATAATTTTCGTATGAACAGGAAAACGTCAATATCGAACAGTAAACAGAGCACAATTGAAAGAAGTTTCTATTGTTCATAAAATTTTATAAAATGTACAGGGTTTGTCATCAAAATCAGAACAAATTTAAATTTCAATTTCCCGTTTCATTTGACTTTGGCAGCAGGTCTTCTTCACGCAAGTCAAATAGTTGTATACTGTATTGAGAATTTAGTTAATTTCTTAAACAAAATTGAACCGTCCTAGCTCTTAATTAATGATATAAAAAGCATAAATTATAAAAAATTATATTTATAAATTACGAGAAATATTTAACATAAAATCAAGATAATTACCTAGTCTTGTGTGTGTGTGTAAGTGTAATTTCTTTTATTCGATGATGGTTCTTCCTATAACTCCTCTCTTAACTTCAATTCTCGATGCACCTTTAATTTCTATGGATTCTTCCCCTTCTTAGAATCTATCTTCTCCGGTATAATGAGGTTCTTTTATTTACTGGTATTTCTTCTTAAAATCCTTTTATTCCAAATATGTTTATCGACTTATTTGTTGACTTATTTATCTTGTCAATTTTCTTCGTCGTTAACCAAACAAACTTTTTATTTCTTTTGGGAACCAGCACTACACTGCTTTATTTCTAAGTTGTCCACGAAGCGAAAACTTTAATTCAACTTGACTCCAGTTCATCCAGGTATATCGCCGTTATAGAAACCTGTATTGAATGTCGATGTATTCTTGGTTATTTCCAGTAAATTTTTATGAATTCTTGTAATGTAAAAGTGTTGTATGTACGTATATGAATGTTAACAATGCTTTTCTGTCTATTAACAGATACTTTTTATAATAATTAATAATTTTATTTCTAGTGACATTTGTTTCTCCCATTAAACGTCTCTCGTTGGAGTTAAAATAAGAAGCTAACACCCGTAGGGTAATAAAATGCCCAGACGGTGGTGGGCGTGCTGTCGAAAAGGTATAAATAGAATCCCAAAATAAACAGTATGATTGAAGACCATAACTCCGACATTAACTGTGAATTTTGATATACTGAATTGTAATAAGAGATGAATTTTCTAATGGTAATTAACCATTCGAGTATTACTATACTACAATACTTTGTCCATTCGACAGAAATGGTTAAGCCACTCCTTACAAAAGCGCACAATGTTCGAATAAAATATTTCTATTGGTCGTAAAAATTCGTATCAGACCAATGTGTACATTTCTGCGGTGATGAGCCGGCCAACGGCAAAGGCCATTTCGTTTCGAATTCCTTCAGCGTTGATTGGCTTGGTTGTAATTCTAATTTATTTATCAAAAAACAGTATGTTTGCACACTTGTGTATATTAAGGTACGTAATAAAAACTTAATATAAATCGATTATTATGTTAAAACCGATTGATTTTTTAGGTTAGAAATTCATCAATTATGGATCAAACGACTCTTTCTTCGCTGAAACAGCGGCCAGCCAGGCATTTTTTGATCGAAGAAAAAGAACGTGTTTTGAATATCTTTAAGGCTTATTCTGAAAAGGAACCAAATAACCCTAAAACTGAATCAAAGAAAATTGAAAATCACCAAGAAGAGATGACTGGTGAAGTTTATCAAAATTCTTGGACAATTGGAAGAAGATTCTGTAGTTGGTAGCCGAAGAACAGAGAAATTACCAAATACTGGCACAAAGAAAACCGGCATACAAGCCTGGTTGACAAGTCGATTACTTATGAAGAAGACATGGTCAGAGCAGAATTCTTGCATCTTCTTCGACAAACTGCCATTACCCCGAAGTATGTGATCGATGAGATGGCAAATGAAAATGTAACGATTTTAAGATAGCACCGCCTAGCATTGTGAATTCACTCCTATTGAATTGATATAGAGACAAATAAAAATGGAAATAGCGAGAAACAATACAACTTTCCAAATGAAAGATCTTCGCCCACTATTTGACCAAGAAGTGAGTAATGTTTCTGCCGCAAACTGAAAGATGCTATTCGTCATGTTCAAGGAGAAGAAAAACTTTTGCCGTAGGCTTCTGATACAACTCGCGCATTGTGGATGGACGTGTTGGCATTCGCTTGTAACGTTGAGTTGGACAGGTCGGTGTCCGTGAATAAGTTATTCCATTTTCGCTTTAAAGTCTCGTTTGTCGAGGATATACACAGAAATTCTACTCCGGGAAGTTAAATATTATCGTTGTGTGCATATGGAAGGTTCGCTTCCCCAATTTTGCTGTTCGAACTAATCGTCCACGTTAAGCACTTGCTTTTCCCCTCTATTGGAGGTGAGCTTCCTTTATTTCCTTTCACGTTGTTGTAGAGAACTAGTATATACTAGTATAGGACTAGTAGAGAGCTGGGATTTATTTTTGAGAACATCTGAGAACTATCGTAGAAGCTAGAAGCCGATTCAGTCTTCAGGTTGCTGTGTTCGGTTGGTTTCCCGACATTTTTTACACCCAGTGCGAGAAAATTCGCCATCTTGGACAGTTTCCGTCACGATATCGAATACCACGCCGCACGAAGTTTAACAACTGAAAATACGTTATGTTAAGTCCCGCTTTTATTTATATTTTTGACTCGTTGAGTTTTGGAAAAAATCCCTCGAATCGTTAGTTAATTTATTCTTAATTTTGGAAACATTCAATTCTTTTAGAGCATTTTAAGGAGCGGGGAGGGAATCAGATTCAATTCATTCAATTTTGCTGGATGCTTCACGACAGGATAAAGATGCAAAACGTACACTGTTCGGATAAACTCGATTCATTTACTAAACAAAATGGAGGGTCCCTCTGACTTCAGACACTCAGATGTGGATCCAGTTCTATAATTGGAGAGTGGCGCCTTGTTACTAATTTCTCGAACTTTAACCTACACCGTGTCCATTGCCAGCCTTACACCCCTGGGAAAGGGGTACAAAAGGCTTAAGGATTAAGTAAGTAAGTAGATGCTTTCTGAGACTGCCAGAATGAAGCGAATTGCTCGCTGCCAGGTACTGACATGTTTTTTAAGAAAGCAAAGCAACGCGATGGGCCGAATCAGATTTCTTTAGAGCGAATACACTAAGCTCAACTGAAGGAATGACTGCTGGATTACTCAAAACTCCGAGAATGGCTCGATTATTGCCAATCGAACAATGTTCGTATTCAGTGAGAGGGACGTCACGACGCCGTACTTCTTTCAAAATGGGAAAATTGTGACAAAAGAAGTTTACATATGACTGTAGTGAAACCACGAATGGAAACTGTGGTGTCGAGAAGACGATATGTATTCCAGCAGGATCATGCATGATTTTTCCGAAATGGATCGTCAATCGAGATATCCCAGCATGACCTTCTTTTAGGTCATTATCATCATCATATGCAAATATGAACGAGAACAGGGCGCACAGAGTATGGCTGCGTTTCAGAAATTAAAGTGGTCATCGAAGCGGAAGGAGGTTATAAAGAGATATTTTACTGTAATTTTCACATTTGAACGACTAAAATGTTGTTTTAACAGATTTTGTCCTGATTTAGGTGACGGAATCTTGTAAACCTTAAGCATGCGCACTTACCTTAATAACCTAACCTCCCTATTACTCAAAACGATACTCTTCGCCGGCTGCGCCAACTTGACCCTCAATTCCCCGACTTCCGTTTCCGTCTTCCGCTGTCGTTTCTTCATCTTCACCATATCCGGATTGATATGCATGTAGATCTGTTCCTCGCACAGTTCCATCATCAGACTCCAATTATCCGGCGCGATCGCTTTGGAGAGAGGATGGTATATCTTCTCGTGGATCAAGCTTAAGACGTCCGCGGAAGCGTACAGTATCATTTCTCGCGTTAACGGTCTTCTAGACCAATATTTCTGATCGCGTCGGTAAATATTTTTAATTGCTCCTTCATGGGGTTCCCCGGCGCGCCGTAGCATTCGCAGAGGGCGTTCAAGGCGACGCTTTTCGCTTTGTAAACCGGTTTGCCGGTGTCCTGGTAGGTGAGGACGGCGTGAGCTGCTTGAGTATCGAAGACATTGCGCAATGTTATGTTGAATTGACGGTAGAGGTTCGCCGAATCATTCCTACAGTCGTGAATGATCTGGAAATCGAGATGGAGGGGGAAAATTTACGTGTAAAGCTTCAGCTTTTGTATCATTTGAAGCTATTGGGCTTCTTCTTGTTAGTCACACGAATATTCTATCGAGGTTAAATTGATTATAGTGAGCCAAAAATATAGGAACGCACTTCAAGGTTATGTGCAAAATGTAAGTTTCCACAGCGTACCTCATTTTTCTAATGGAAACTTGCTGACCTTCGAGTGCGTTCCTATATTTAACTCAGCATACTTGGTATATATGAAGTTAGTTCACGTAAGAATGCAGTGTGAGGATAGATAGGGCTATAAAAACCTTGAATCTAATTGACTAATAACGATGCTCAAATTATACAAAGGGTAAGTATCTGACATGAGACTTGATATTTATCACTTTGTATAACATAGCTTTACTTGTTCGAGGAGTTTGTCATATTTTGATTGTGCGTTGATTCCGAGCGCCACCTACTGCATTCTTATCGTGAACTCATTACAGATTCTTTTTTGGTTGAAACAAGACAGTTACGTCATCTATAGACCTACTAGGTTTTCAGACCGCGATAATAGTTGGCTGGCGTGCGTGTGCTGGAAGTCTATTTTAAATCACATACATATTGCTAGTGTGCACAATTTTAATGTTTTAGTGTACATTTTTTTTCATATTAAGTTACAATACTTCCTCTATTTTTTATTTGCACCTAAACATATCAATAACATTATTATACGTAGTTTAAATTAAAAAGAAGCCATTTAAACGGGTCGCTACAAAAATATAATGCGTTTTTTTCGACGAAAGTAAACAACTTTGTTCAATAAGGCAGTGCAACACCGGATATGGGTACGTTAAAGTTAAAGGCGAGAAATTCTGTATTTTTATGCGTAGATTTTTATATATTGTAACCGGAGTAAACCGAGGACGTGGAGAAAGAGAGACAGGGAGAGAGAGAGAGGGAGAGAGAGAGACAGGCAAGCCACTGGGGGTTGATGTCAGTTATCCGGGCCTGCATACTTGGAGGGTGCGACGCAGCGACGGAGCCATGAGCGACCAGTTGATGCATACGGAAGTAAGGAAAGATGACTGGTTCACCAACCACCGCTTGCACCGGTTCAACGGCCTTATACAGTAGGTGTTCAATGAATTAGAAACTTCTACGAATGTATTCTAAAACTTACTTCCTTTAAGCAGATAATAAAATTCCTAGAAACTTACAAGGGGAGGCCACAACGTTTGGAATACGGATTCTCTTCAAACTTTGTGCACAACATAATGTGCAAATAGTAAGGCGTACTATTCAAGCATTATCAAGAAATCGATAAGAAAAGTTTTATCGACGTATATATACCGGTGCGTTGCTATCATTAGCAAAAAGCAACGGTGGCCGAGGGGCTAGCGTTCAGGCCCCGTAAACGCTGGATCGAGTCCCGCTGATCTTTTTTTTTTTTCAACACTCGTCATATTTTTTCATATTTATTACAATTCAAGGGTAATATAATGGGAAAAATACGTGTATTCGCAAGAACCTTTATTGAATTTCCAATGTTATTCGGCTGTCTACTAATTTTCATCATTACACAAGGAATCGACCAAACGCATAAAGTTATCCTGAAAATGTATATTTGTCCATAATTTGATAACAATAAATCCCTTATACCAAATTATAGCAACATTTTAAATAAGTAGATTGGTTGTTAGAATGTTTAATTATTTGTTTTTTTTTTCTTTTTGTAAACGAATTCTCCCGACTCGCCGACTAGCTGGCTGGCACCCTGTGGACAAATCGCATTCTTGGGGCGTAATTGGTAGGCTTGGGGAGAATTCTGACTTTGAGAATAGAAAACGGGGGTGCCAATACACGACGTAACACGTATTAAAAACAAAGGTAAGACAATACGATAACCCCAACATAAATATATTGAAGCAGAGAATTAAAGAAATTTGGGAAACTGACCAAGATATTAAGGACACAATAGTGAGCTGTATTAACAGTATGCCACAACGAGTCCTTGAAGTCCGGTGCGAGCGGTGGTTCGTGAACCGGTCATCTCCCTACTGATATAGGGTAGAATCCGAAGTTTCTTCTTGCAAGAAGGAAACAGATAGAAGGGAAACAAAGAGAAACAAAGCGCGAGGAGGGAAATAAACCTAACAAAATTAAGAGTAGCAAATATTTTTTAAAATTTTGCCACATGTTAGTACGTGATCTCGACGTTTCGCGGTAAGTGTCTTGTTTCGATAAAAACCTTCCAATGCTTACAATTACTGGTACCGGATCACATCGGTAAACTCCCCACTATGCAGGTGCCGTTACTTTCTGTTAAGTGACTGAGGAGAAATTCTGGTTTAAGCCGAAGTAGGTATGGGAGACGTTTGGACCTATTTATGCGAAGTCCCGCTTCTCCCACGAATGCTTTCGATAAACTATCTACGCATTGCAGCTGGCTGGGGCATTCCATGTCAAGTGGCCTAAGGATTCCTACTCGACCATTTCCCATTTTAACATTTTTTACAGGTTGTAGGTACTTTACAGAACCTGAGGTTTCAGCCTGGTGTGTACCAAACGAAAGTGATTCGAAACAAATAGACAAGTTTGTCATGTTACTACCTCAGATCCAGGAAAAGCCAACCAATAAGAATTTTATGAAAATTGAAGATGGTCTAGTGGGGACCGTATTCTAAATTTAGGCCACTTGACATGGTTAATCGCCCGGGACATATGTTAGGACATTTAATATTGTACTACATATATATATTAGGACATTTTGTATATTAGGGAAAATGTATGCATGTGGAGCTAAATGTACGTTCAGGGCAGTTGAATAGTAGACAAGTGGGAGAGAATGTCCGGTTAACATATGTCAGCAACGAGACTAGCATCTTCAGCAATTGCGTGGTGGGGATTCTACTAGTATTTAGTGCCAGTAAATTGGTTGTTAACCATTACACTACACATTTACTATGTTTTTTATATATGTATATAAAAATTGCCATATCCAACTTACCTTAACCACGTCATTACTCTCCAAAATAGTCTTTAAACCGCTATTGATCATAGCGGGACAAGAGATCAAATCGAAAACGTACGAAATCCCGTTCATCGTGGCGATTTGCATCAGCGTAAGTTGCCCTTTGAGTCCCAAATTGATTCCTTCGCAGTCGAAGCCGACCACCACCTTATCATCAGTGAAAGGCCACACCGGTTCGGCATCGCAATTACCGTTCTGTTGTCTGCTATGATTTCTCCGGTTCATCATCTGGTCGATCACCGTCTGACACTCCCTCGTATTGCATATCACCCTCGTATTTTGGAAAAGCGTCACCTTCCACGATTCGGTGTAGTTCTGGTTTTGATTCATCATACTCTGGCGATCCCGACCGGTGTTTTCTTGTAACGTTTTCAAGACGAGATTGTTTATCCGCTGTTTCAAGGTTTGGTTGTTGTTGAGGGAGATTTTCGACTGCTTCTCGATGTTGTTGGAGTTGTTATTATTATTGTTATTGTGGTTGTTATTGGTAACAGGTTGAGGTGGTGATTCTTCGATGGAATCGCTGACTTGACGGTTAATTTTGCCTGAACGAAAACCAAAATAAATAGACAGGAAACAACCGTGTAAGCAGTGTTCGTACGGGAGGAGTCGCAGTGGCGTATTATACTATGCTATACTAGTTCACGTTAAGAATGCAGTAGATGGTGTCCTAAACCGAGGTAAGGTGATGTAAGACCAAGACTCAACTGTTAGAGTCAGCGGGGAAGACTGGCCCGCACCCTCCTATCTCAGGGAAACGACTGCTACAATCGTGCAGCCTTAGGGATTGATGAAAGAAATTTAGTGTGCAGGGTAAACTAAATTGGGGGAATACCGTTCTAAAAGTGGGATGTTCTGATTTTCTACTTATTTAATTTTTTGTCGTCGCTTAGAGAGAGATTTGATGGTCGTCGAGGGACCTAGGACGTTGCCTCAGCCGATATTGAAGAAATCTGCTGGACGACGGATTCTTACTCGGGGAGGGGGTCTATCTTGGGGATCGACGGCCATCTGAACGGTGGGGTTCCTTACGAAGTAAGGAGCGTCAACTAGGATTCGATTATGAAGGGCCTTCAGTTTTTTCGCATGCGTATTCGCAGCTGAGGACCAGGCCATAGCGCCGTAGATCAACAGCGGCCGAAGTGTCATCTTGTAAAGGAGCAACCTGCTTCCTGGGTGAAGGGGATTCCTTCGTCCTAGGAGGGGGAAGTATAGTAATAGCTGTTAACGTCGATAAAGTGGCAATAACAATGGTGCCCCGAACGAGAGAACGATGTACTACATATCGCTGCCTAATCCGTGCTGGATACGGAAATGTTAGATCATGACGCATCCCATACGAAGCACCGAGCTCTGCTTATAAGTATACTTACCCAATTTAAAATTAACTCCTTTATTCCGATCGAAATCGTTAATATTCATGTTCGTGGGTGACGATCTGTGTTCTTGAGGTTCAGGCGACTTACACTTCATCTGCATCTCGTTTAATTTCTGCTGCATCTTCGGTTGCTTCAACCTATCGCTGATGCTACTACCTTTCGGACTTAGCGGAGACCCAACCCTCTCAACCGGAGTCCTATCCCCGCTCGAAAGTTCATTGGCGCTTTTTCTCACGACAGAATCGACTTCATCCTGTTTACACACCTTTTCGATTCTATTCGAGGCGGTCTTGCTCTTATTCAAATTCTGCTGATTGAGGATTTGCGCGTTGATATGCTTCTGACTCACCAAAGGTCGTTGCAACAGCGTAACCAGATTCGATTGTATGTGAAAACTATCCGAGAATAATCGCAGAAAACTAGTCAAATGTGCGGGAGTATTGAAAAGATTCGACCACATGCTTTCGGGTAAATTGCAACTGACGATCTGGAACAGCTGTTCGACTAGTATGGGGCCTTTGACTTCGATGCATTGAGCCAAGAAATCGAGTAAGGATTGCGTCACTTCCGGATCGATTTGAACGTTGACGTTGAAATGAAGTTCTTGCGTATGCGACTTTACGTTATTGTAATTTTTTAACGTGACCGTTTCTTTCTCGTCGTCCACGAAAAAGGCATCTGGGTGTTTGAATAGGAATTCCCTGAATTCGTGGAAGTGCTGTCCCGAAACGTGTCTTACTTCGGGACTGGCCTGAGAACGATGGCCGAGAAGGCTTCTGATTGGTACTTCGGTCCCTTCGCCGTATTGTGCTAGTTTCTCCGCGAAGTAATCGACGGCTTGCGTTGTGTAGTCTTTTTGACCTGCAACAAAAGTCAGCGATTAAAATCGAAGTTCCATTGTCTAGTTTTATTAGCAGAAAAATATGAATGACTCGTTGATCTAGCGACATGCTTCCCTCAAATTTACCTCGTGTGCGATTGGGCTATGTGATTTTGTTCAAAACATATTAACTTCTAGCCGTCAATTACATGACTACCAGAAACGATAGAAAGTGGAAGTAAATTCAATTAGTAATGTCACCTGCGAAGGTACCGGACATGTGTTAAGAACTGTAGGCTTGTTAGTGTTAGCTGCACACATAAACATATAAGTCAATTAGACAAATATTTTCTAGCCCAGTTTATTATTTTCAAGTTAATATCGCCTAGCCGTTATTGTTCAAATAGACCTGGCCCTTTCCAAGAAATATTATTATTCCTTAGATGTCCAATGAATAGAATATTCGTTTATTTGCATTTACGATTGCTCTTTATGCTGTAAAGGCACTTACACTTGTCAGTTCCGGTATTCAAAAAGAAGATATCCCAACTAAGATCTAGGATTTTTCTAGTAATTAGTTACGGGGAATTTTTTTCGGCTATTTTTTAACATAAGAACCCCTCAAATGTAGATATATAGTTAGTATTAAGACTATTTTACAACATTTGAAGTGTTAGCTTTCACTTAAATATTTAAGTGTTAAATACGTAAACCATAAAAGGAAGTGCAGCGATTGCGTAAATTAGCAGTGTACACGAATAGACCTGGCCCTTTCCAATAAATATTATTATTCCTTAGATATCTAATGAATAGAACATTCCTTGTATGTGCATTTACGATTGCTTTATACGCTGTAAAGGCATTTACACTTATAACCTCCGGTACGCAAAAAGAAGATATCCCTTCTAAGATCTGGGATTTCTTGTACTAATTAGTTACGGGGAATCTTCCTCGGCCATTTTCGAATATAAAAATCCCTCAAATTTAGATGTGTAGTTAGTATTAAGATGCAATTCGGGGCGAACGGAACGTTAGAATGAATATTCCCTAAAACGCATTAGTCTAAACAAATTCACTATTTTATAACAGTTGAAATGCTAGTTTTCATTTAAATATTTAAGTGTTAAATACATAGTTACGGAGCTAAACCGTGTTTAACTTCGCGCATTATTCGAATACTAGTACTACTTAAAGGAAGTGCAGCGATTGCGTAAATTAGCAGTGTACACGAATAGACCTGGCCCTTTCCAATAAACATTATTATTATTCCTTAGATATCTAGTGAATAGAACATTCCTTGTATTTGCATTTACGATTGCTTTATACGTTGTAAAGGCATTTACACTTATAACCTCCGGTATGCAAAGAAGAAGATATCCCCTCTAAGATCTGGGACTTTTTGTAGTAATTAGTTACGGGGAATTTTCCTCGGCTATTTTCGAATATAAAAATCCCTCAAATTTAGATGTGTAGTTAGTATTAAGATGCAATTCGGCGCGGGCGGAGCGTTAGAATACTCGGCTAAAACGCATTAGTCTAAGCAAATTCACTATTTCATAACAGTTGAAGTGTTAGTTTTTCATTAAAATTATTAAGTGTTAACTACATAGTTACGGAGTTATACCGTGTTTTACTTCGCGCACTACTTGAATATTACTTCCTACTTAAAGGAAGCGCCGCGATTATGTGAATTACCAGTCTATATGAGTAGACCTGGCCCTTTTCAATAAATATTATTATTCCTTAGATACCCAAAGAATAAGAATATTCTATATATTTGCATTTACGATTGTTCTTTACGTCGTACAAGCAGTTACACTTGTCAGCTCCGGTATACAAAGAAGTAGATATTTCTTCTAAGATCTGGGATTTTTTGTAGTAATTAGTTACGGGGAACTTTCTTCGGACATTTTCGAATATAAAAACCCCTCAAATCCAGATGTATAGTTAGTATTAAGATTTCTAACTATTAATATAAATATCCGATACTTGGCAGTTGAGTTTCATAGGCTGGGTGCTATATTTTGTTGATTATTTCCGTCTTTATTTCATTGTTACGTCTTCATTAATTAAACCAGTTTTATTAAAAAGTACTAAAGAATTTATCTCGCTTGTGCTTGCTAAGTTAACGGCACATTAATTATAATTAGAGTAAGAATAATTGCATACAAAAATTTCAGGATATCACAATGTTCACTCTAGAGCATGATGCTTTTATTTTAAAGGCACATTACCGAAACGGCATGCAAGATGATAATGGGAGTTGGAATTATTCTCTGCAAAGTTGTATCGATCAGTTTACTGAACCTTTTCCTGATTTTCATGTTGACTATAATGCACTGAAATACCGCAGACATGTCGTAATTCATCCATTTAAAGGAAGACATTGCCTTTGCAAAAAGAAATCTACAAAATTAATTGTAGATGCCTTAGATAATATTCGCGAACGAATGGAACATGGTCCTCATAAATCTGTATCAAAATTAGCTAACCAAGCAGGTAATAATTCTATTTTAATTTCAATGATATTACAATTCTGTTTTGTTTTAGGACTTCCTCTGTGAACTTGTCGCAAGGCACCCTCATAAATTAATCGTGATATAACAGTTACATCCAATCGATTTTGACAAGAGAGTAACATTTTGCCAGTGGTTTAATGAGCATTTAAATAATAATGTCCTAGACCTGACCTACTTCAGTGATGAAGCTTGGTTCCATTGGTCTGGTTACATTAATTCACAGAACTACAGAACGTGGGCTATCGATAATCATCATGAATTTGTCGAAATCAATTTACATCTTATAAAAGTAAGAGTATCTAGGCGAAGAATTATTGGACCCATATTTCTCCACGTAAGTATTACCGCTGCAAGATACTGTGCCATATTAAACCAATTCATACCACAATTACATGATGATGATTTACAACAAGGTTATTTTCAGCAAGACAATGCCCCAGCACAAAGAACTACAAATACTCAGCAACAATAGACTGATAAGCGAAAACTTATGGCCTCCACGCTCTCCAGACCCTACACCGATTGATTTCCATTTGTTTGGCAATTTAAAAAATAAAGTGTTCATAAATCGATTACATGATTTGGAGGAGTTGCACGCAGCAATACGACAAGAAATTAACATCGCCGGAAGAAGCACTTCAAAATGTATTGGAAAAATTAAAACGGAGAATAAACATTTGTTTCGACAATAACGCACAAAAATTTCAACACTTGCTAGGACCGTTACAATAATGACCCTCTTGAAAATGTTGGAGGTAACGGGATGTGTGTACTGGACGTTTCGCCTACGATTGGACGCAGGTGAAAACGATAAGAGAATCTCGATGGCTGAAAGAGCAAGTACGGCGGCATCGAGGGAAGCCCGTTTAGCGAAAAAACTGCTCAACAAGAGAAAGAGCAGGAGTTCATAGACTCTGGCATACTTTTATATGGACCAGGAATCGCTGACTGACCAATTGCAAGTGTTAAGATTAGATTTTTCTTTAAATAATCTTAAAATTTATCGTAAAAAAACTTTAAACGCGTTTTACTCAAATTAGCATTTTTTCAAACTGCGCTGGCTTATTCTCCGCAACCACTGGATGAATTTTTTTATTCTTGGTGCATTTGTTTATTTTGATCTCGTTTACCGTAATTCACCAGAAAATTGCAGAAAAATTGCTAAAAAAATTTGGCACGGGAAAAAAGGTGAAAAAAAAACCCTGATTTTTACATCTCTATTTTTTTACAAACCCGCTATTTTTTTATTTCTTATAGATACGTCGTGAATTACGATGTAAACTACCTCCCTCTTTAAACAACTTTACTTACAACTGTACATGTAGAAACGTGACGTCAATAGAATCTCAATCACGTGCGCATTGCTGGAATTTTATTTTGATTTATGGATTCCAGATAACATAATGAGGATGTAATTGGTTTTATATATTCGGAGTACGTTAAACTACGCGTAATATGGCGAGATTAGTTGCTAACAAAAATTATACTTTGAATCAAATCGTTTCATCATTATTATACTTATTTCTATTACTCTAAGGATAAGCGTTATAACTAACTACATGATTTTGACGATTTATGGCCTAAAGAAGTATATTTGCATCGGGGCCCGACCATTTTTAATACATTTCGATGTGGAGAATCGACTGGTGCAAGAAATTTTGAAATCGGTTTATTAGTTTAGGAGATATGCTACTTTTACTCCCGCTTCCGGTTCGTTGGTCATACATGATTTTCACGATTTATGGCCTAAAGAAGTATATTTGCATCGGGGCCCGACCATTTTTAATACATTTCGATGTGGAGAATCGACTGGTGCAAGAAATTTTGAAATCGGTTTATTAGTTTAGGAGATATGCTACTTTTACTCCCGCTTCCGGTTCGTTGGTCCTACATGATTTTCACGATTTATGGCTTAAAGAAGTATATTTGCATCGGGGCCCGACCATTTTTAATACATTTCGATGTGGAGAATCGACTGGTGCAAGAAATTTTGAAATCGGTTTATTAGTTTAGGAGATATGCTACTTTTACTCCCGCTTCCGGTTCGTTGGTCATACATGATTTTCACGATTTATGGCCTAAAGAAGTATATTTGCATCGGGGCCCGACCATTTTTAATACATTTCGATGTGGAGAATCGACTGGTGCAAGAAATTTTGAAATCGGTTTATTAGTTTAGGAGATATGCGACTTTTACTCCCGCTTCCGGTTCGTTGGTCCTACATGATTTTCACGATTTATGGCCTAAAGAAGTATATTTGCATCGGGGCCCGACCATTTTTAATACATTTCGATGTGGAGAATCGACTGGTGCAAGAAATTTTGAAATCGGTTTATTAGTTTAGGAGATATGCTACTTTTACTCCCGCTTCCGGTTCGTTGGTCATACATGATTTTCACGATTTATGGCCTAAAGAAGTATATTTGCATCGGGGCCCGACCATTTTTAATACATTTCGATGTGGAGAATCGACTGGTGCAAGAAATTTTGAAATCGGTTTATTAGTTTAGGAGATATGCTACTTTTACTCCCGCTTCCGGTTCGTTGGTCCTACATGATTTTCACGATTTATGGCCTAAAGAAGTATATTTGCATCGGGGCCCGACCATTTTTAATACATTTCGATGTGGAGAATCGACTGGTGCAAGAAATTTTGAAATCGGTTTATTAGTTTAGGAGATATGCGACTTTTACTCCCGCTTCCGGTTCGTTGGTCCTACATGATTTTCACGATTTATGGCCTAAAGAAGTATATTTGCATCGGGGCCCGACCATTTTTAATACATTTCGATGTGGAGAATCGACTGGTGCAAGAAATTTTGAAATCGGTTTATTAGTTTAGGAGATATGCTACTTTTACTCCCGCTTCCGGTTCGTTGGTCATACATGATTTTCACGATTTATGGCCTAAAGAAGTATATTTGCATCGGGGCCCGACCATTTTTAATACATTTCGATGTGGAGAATCGACTGGTGCAAGAAATTTTGAAATCGGTTTATTAGTTTAGGAGATATGCTACTTTTACTCCCGCTTCCGGTTCGTTGGTCCTACATGATTTTCACGATTTATGGCCTAAAGAAGTATATTTGCATCGGGGCCCGACCATTTTTAATACATTTCGATGTGGAGAATCGACTGGTGCAAGAAATTTTGAAATCGGTTTATTAGTTTAGGAGATATGCTACTTTTACTCCCGCTTCCGGTTCGTTGGTCATACATGATTTTCACGATTTATGGCCTAAAGAAGTATATTTGCATCGGGGCCCGACCATTTTTAATACATTTCGATGTGGAGAATCGACTGGTGCAAGAAATTTTGAAATCGGTTTATTAGTTTAGGAGATATGCTACTTTTACTCCCGCTTCCGGTTCGTTGGTCCTACATGATTTTCACGATTTATGGCCTAAAGAAGTATATTTGCATCGGGGCCCGACCATTTTTAATACATTTCGATGTGGAGAATCGACTGGTGCAAGAAATTTTGAAATCGGTTTATTAGTTTAGGAGATATGCGACTTTTACTCCCGCTTCCGGTTCGTTGGTCATACATGATTTTCACGATTTATGGCCTAAAGAAGTATATTTGCATCGGGGCCCGACCATTTTTAATACATTTCGATGTGGAGAATCGACTGGTGCAAGAAATTTTGAAATCGGTTTATTAGTTTAGGAGATATGCTACTTTTACTCCCGCTTCCGGTTCGTTGGTCATACATGATTTTCACGATTTATGGCCTAAAGAAGTATATTTGCATCGGGGCCCGACCATTTTTAATACATTTCGATGTGGAGAATCGACTGGTGCAAGAAATTTTGAAATCGGTTTATTAGTTTAGGAGATATGCTACTTTTACTCCCGCTTCCGGTTCGTTGGTCATACATGATTTTCACGATTTATGGCCTAAAGAAGTATATTTGCATCGGGGCCCGACCATTTTTAATACATTTCGATGTGGAGAATCGACTGGTGCAAGAAATTTTGAAATCGGTTTATTAGTTTAGGAGATATGCGACTTTTACTCCCGCTTCCGGTTCGTTGGTCCTACATGATTTTCACGATTTATGGCCTAAAGAAGTATATTTGCATCGGGGCCCGACCATTTTTAATACATTTCGATGTGGAGAATCGACTGGTGCAAGAAATTTTGAAATCGGTTTATTAGTTTAGGAGATATGCTACTTTTACTCCCGCTTCCGGTTCGTTGGTCCTACATGATTTTCACGATTTATGGCCTAAAGAAGTATATTTGCATCGGGGCCCGACCATTTTTAATACATTTCGATGTGGAGAATCGACTGGTGCAAGAAATTTTGAAATCGGTTTATTAGTTTAGGAGATATGCGACTTTTACTCCCGCTTCCGGTTCGTTGGTCCTACATGATTTTCACGATTTATGGCCTAAAGAAGTATATTTGCATCGGGGCCCGACCATTTTTAATACATTTCGATGTGGAGAATCGACTGGTGCAAGAAATTTTGAAATCGGTTTATTAGTTTAGGAGATATGCTACTTTTACTCCCGCTTCCGGTTCGTTGGTCATACATGATTTTCACGATTTATGGCCTAAAGAAGTATATTTGCATCGGGGCCCGACCATTTTTAATACATTTCGATGTGGAGAATCGACTGGTGCAAGAAATTTTGAAATCGGTTTATTAGTTTAGGAGATATGCGACTTTTACTCCCGCTTCCGGTTCGTTGGTCCTACATGATTTTCACGATTTATGGCCTAAAGAAGTATATTTGCATCGGGGCCCGACCATTTTTAATACATTTCGATGTGGAGAATCGACTGGTGCAAGAAATTTTGAAATCGGTTTATTAGTTTAGGAGATATGCGACTTTTACTCCCGCTTCCGGTTCGTTGGTCCTACATGATTTTCACGATTTATGGCCTAAAGAAGTATATTTGCATCGGGGCCCGACCATTTTTAATACATTTCGATGTGGAGAATCGACTGGTGCAAGAAATTTTGAAATCGGTTTATTAGTTTAGGAGATATGCGACTTTTACTCCCGCTTCCGGTTCGTTGGTCCTACATGATTTTCACGATTTATGGCCTAAAGAAGTATATTTGCATCGGGGCCCGACCATTTTTAATACATTTCGATGTGGAGAATCGACTGGTGCAAGAAATTTTGAAATCGGTTTATTAGTTTAGGAGATATGCTACTTTTACTCCCGCTTCCGGTTCGTTGGTCATACATGATTTTCACGATTTATGGCCTAAAGAAGTATATTTGCATCGGGGCCCGACCATTTTTAATACATTTCGATGTGGAGAATCGACTGGTGCAAGAAATTTTGAAATCGGTTTATTAGTTTAGGAGATATGCTACTTTTACTCCCGCTTCCGGTTCGTTGGTCATACATGATTTTCACGATTTATGGCCTAAAGAAGTATATTTGCATCGGGGCCCGACCATTTTTAATACATTTCGATGTGGAGAATCGACTGGTGCAAGAAATTTTGAAATCGGTTTATTAGTTTAGGAGATATGCGACTTTTACTCCCGCTTCCGGTTCGTTGGTCCTACATGATTTTCACGATTTATGGCCTAAAGAAGTATATTTGCATCGGGGCCCGACCATTTTTAATACATTTCGATGTGGAGAATCGACTGGTGCAAGAAATTTTGAAATCGGTTTATTAGTTTAGGAGATATGCTACTTTTACTCCCGCTTCCGGTTCGTTGGTCATACATGATTTTCACGATTTATGGCCTAAAGAAGTATATTTGCATCGGGGCCCGACCATTTTTAATACATTTCGATGTGGAGAATCGACTGGTGCAAGAAATTTTGAAATCGGTTTATTAGTTTAGGAGATATGCTACTTTTACTCCCGCTTCCGGTTCGTTGGTCATACATGATTTTCACGATTTATGGCCTAAAGAAGTATATTTGCATCGGGGCCCGACCATTTTTAATACATTTCGATGTGGAGAATCGACTGGTGCAAGAAATTTTGAAATCGGTTTATTAGTTTAGGAGATATGCTACTTTTACTCCCGCTTCCGGTTCGTTGGTCATACATGATTTTCACGATTTATGGCCTAAAGAAGTATATTTGCATCGGGGCCCGACCATTTTTAATACATTTCGATGTGGAGAATCGACTGGTGCAAGAAATTTTGAAATCGGTTTATTAGTTTAGGAGATATGCGACTTTTACTCCCGCTTCCGGTTCGTTGGTCCTACATGATTTTCACGATTTATGGCCTAAAGAAGTATATTTGCATCGGGGCCCGACCATTTTTAATACATTTCGATGTGGAGAATCGACTGGTGCAAGAAATTTTGAAATCGGTTTATTAGTTTAGGAGATATGCTACTTTTACTACCGCTTCCGGTTCGTTGGTCATACATGATTTTCACGATTTATGGCCTAAAGAAGTATATTTGCATCGGGGCCCGACCATTTTTAATACATTTCGATGTGGAGAATCGACTGGTGCAAGAAATTTTGAAATCGGTTTATTAGTTTAGGAGATATGCTACTTTTACTACCGCTTCCGGTTCGTTGGTCATACATGATTTTCACGATTTATGGCCTAAAGAAGTATATTTGCATCGGGGCCCGACCATTTTTAATACATTTCGATGTGGAGAATCGACTGGTGCAAGAAATTTTGAAATCGGTTTATTAGTTTAGGAGATATGCGACTTTTACTCCCGCTTCCGGTTCGTTGGTCCTACATGATTTTCACGATTTATGGCCTAAAGAAGTATATTTGCATCGGGGCCCGACCATTTTTAATACATTTCGATGTGGAGAATCGACTGGTGCAAGAAATTTTGAAATCGGTTTATTAGTTTAGGAGATATGCGACTTTTACTCCCGCTTCCGGTTCGTTGGTCATACATGATTTTCACGATTTATGGCCTAAAGAAGTATATTTGCATCGGGGCCCGACCATTTTTAATACATTTCGATGTGGAGAATCGACTGGTGCAAGAAATTTTGAAATCGGTTTATTAGTTTAGGAGATATGCGACTTTTACTCCCGCTTCCGGTTCGTTGGTCCTACATGATTTTCACGATTTATGGCCTAAAGAAGTATATTTGCATCGGGGCCCGACCATTTTTAATACATTTCGATGTGGAGAATCGACTGGTGCAAGAAATTTTGAAATCGGTTTATTAGTTTAGGAGATATGCTACTTTTACTCCCGCTTCCGGTTCGTTGGTCATACATGATTTTCACGATTTATGGCCTAAAGAAGTATATTTGCATCGGGGCCCGACCATTTTTAATACATTTCGATGTGGAGAATCGACTGGTGCAAGAAATTTTGAAATCGGTTTATTAGTTTAGGAGATATGCTACTTTTACTCCCGCTTCCGGTTCGTTGGTCATACATGATTTTCACGATTTATGGCCTAAAGAAGTATATTTGCATCGGGGCCCGACCATTTTTAATACATTTCGATGTGGAGAATCGACTGGTGCAAGAAATTTTGAAATCGGTTTATTAGTTTAGGAGATATGCTACTTTTACTCCCGCTTCCGGTTCGTTGGTCATACATGATTTTCACGATTTATGGCCTAAAGAAGTATATTTGCATCGGGGCCCGACCATTTTTAATACATTTCGATGTGGAGAATCGACTGGTGCAAGAAATTTTGAAATCGGTTTATTAGTTTAGGAGATATGCTACTTTTACTCCCGCTTCCGGTTCGTTGGTCATACATGATTTTCACGATTTATGGCCTAAAGAAGTATATTTGCATCGGGGCCCGACCATTTTTAATACATTTCGATGTGGAGAATCGACTGGTGCAAGAAATTTTGAAATCGGTTTATTAGTTTAGGAGATATGCGACTTTTACTCCCGCTTCCGGTTCGTTGGTCCTACATGATTTTCACGATTTATGGCCTAAAGAAGTATATTTGCATCGGGGCCCGACCATTTTTAATACATTTCGATGTGGAGAATCGACTGGTGCAAGAAATTTTGAAATCGGTTTATTAGTTTAGGAGATATGCGACTTTTACTCCCGCTTCCGGTTCGTTGGTCCTACATGATTTTCACGATTTATGGCCTAAAGAAGTATATTTGCATCGGGGCCCGACCATTTTTAATACATTTCGATGTGGAGAATCGACTGGTGCAAGAAATTTTGAAATCGGTTTATTAGTTTAGGAGATATGCGACTTTTACTCCCGCTTCCGGTTCGTTGGTCCTACATGATTTTCACGATTTATGGCCTAAAGAAGTATATTTGCATCGGGGCCCGACCATTTTTAATACATTTCGATGTGGAGAATCGACTGGTGCAAGAAATTTTGAAATCGGTTTATTAGTTTAGGAGATATGCTACTTTTACTCCCGCTTCCGGTTCGTTGGTCATACATGATTTTCACGATTTATGGCCTAAAGAAGTATATTTGCATCGGGGCCCGACCATTTTTAATACATTTCGATGTGGAGAATCGACTGGTGCAAGAAATTTTGAAATCGGTTTATTAGTTTAGGAGATATGCTACTTTTACTCCCGCTTCCGGTTCGTTGGTCATACATGATTTTCACGATTTATGGCCTAAAGAAGTATATTTGCATCGGGGCCCGACCATTTTTAATACATTTCGATGTGGAGAATCGACTGGTGCAAGAAATTTTGAAATCGGTTTATTAGTTTAGGAGATATGCGACTTTTACTCCCGCTTCCGGTTCGTTGGTCCTACATGATTTTCACGATTTATGGCCTAAAGAAGTATATTTGCATCGGGGCCCGACCATTTTTAATACATTTCGATGTGGAGAATCGACTGGTGCAAGAAATTTTGAAATCGGTTTATTAGTTTAGGAGATATGCTACTTTTACTCCCGCTTCCGGTTCGTTGGTCATACATGATTTTCACGATTTATGGCCTAAAGAAGTATATTTGCATCGGGGCCCGACCATTTTTAATACATTTCGATGTGGAGAATCGACTGGTGCAAGAAATTTTGAAATCGGTTTATTAGTTTAGGAGATATGCTACTTTTACTCCCGCTTCCGGTTCGTTGGTCATACATGATTTTCACGATTTATGGCCTAAAGAAGTATATTTGCATCGGGGCCCGACCATTTTTAATACATTTCGATGTGGAGAATCGACTGGTGCAAGAAATTTTGAAATCGGTTTATTAGTTTAGGAGATATGCTACTTTTACTCCCGCTTCCGGTTCGTTGGTCATACATGATTTTCACGATTTATGGCCTAAAGAAGTATATTTGCATCGGGGCCCGACCATTTTTAATACATTTCGATGTGGAGAATCGACTGGTGCAAGAAATTTTGAAATCGGTTTATTAGTTTAGGAGATATGCGACTTTTACTCCCGCTTCCGGTTCGTTGGTCCTACATGATTTTCACGATTTATGGCCTAAAGAAGTATATTTGCATCGGGGCCCGACCATTTTTAATACATTTCGATGTGGAGAATCGACTGGTGCAAGAAATTTTGAAATCGGTTTATTAGTTTAGGAGATATGCTACTTTTACTCCCGCTTCCGGTTCGTTGGTCATACATGATTTTCACGATTTATGGCCTAAAGAAGTATATTTGCATCGGGGCCCGACCATTTTTAATACATTTCGATGTGGAGAATCGACTGGTGCAAGAAATTTTGAAATCGGTTTATTAGTTTAGGAGATATGCTACTTTTACTACCGCTTCCGGTTCGTTGGTCATACATGATTTTCACGATTTATGGCCTAAAGAAGTATATTTGCATCGGGGCCCGACCATTTTTAATACATTTCGATGTGGAGAATCGACTGGTGCAAGAAATTTTGAAATCGGTTTATTAGTTTAGGAGATATGCGACTTTTACTCCCGCTTCCGGTTCGTTGGTCCTACATGATTTTCACGATTTATGGCCTAAAGAAGTATATTTGCATCGGGGCCCGACCATTTTTAATACATTTCGATGTGGAGAATCGACTGGTGCAAGAAATTTTGAAATCGGTTTATTAGTTTAGGAGATATGCGACTTTTACTCCCGCTTCCGGTTCGTTGGTCCTACATGATTTTCACGATTTATGGCCTAAAGAAGTATATTTGCATCGGGGCCCGACCATTTTTAATACATTTCGATGTGGAGAATCGACTGGTGCAAGAAATTTTGAAATCGGTTTATTAGTTTAGGAGATATGCGACTTTTACTCCCGCTTCCGGTTCGTTGGTCCTACATGATTTTCACGATTTATGGCCTAAAGAAGTATATTTGCATCGGGGCCCGACCATTTTTAATACATTTCGATGTGGAGAATCGACTGGTGCAAGAAATTTTGAAATCGGTTTATTAGTTTAGGAGATATGCTACTTTTACTCCCGCTTCCGGTTCGTTGGTCATACATGATTTTCACGATTTATGGCCTAAAGAAGTATATTTGCATCGGGGCCCGACCATTTTTAATACATTTCGATGTGGAGAATCGACTGGTGCAAGAAATTTTGAAATCGGTTTATTAGTTTAGGAGATATGCTACTTTTACTCCCGCTTCCGGTTCGTTGGTCATACATGATTTTCACGATTTATGGCCTAAAGAAGTATATTTGCATCGGGGCCCGACCATTTTTAATACATTTCGATGTGGAGAATCGACTGGTGCAAGAAATTTTGAAATCGGTTTATTAGTTTAGGAGATATGCTACTTTTACTCCCGCTTCCGGTTCGTTGGTCCTACATGATTTTCACGATTTATGGCCTAAAGAAGTATATTTGCATCGGGGCCCGACCATTTTTAATACATTTCGATGTGGAGAATCGACTGGTGCAAGAAATTTTGAAATCGGTTTATTAGTTTAGGAGATATGCGACTTTTACTCCCGCTTCCGGTTCGTTGGTCCTACATGATTTTCACGATTTATGGCCTAAAGAAGTATATTTGCATCGGGGCCCGACCATTTTTAATACATTTCGATGTGGAGAATCGACTGGTGCAAGAAATTTTGAAATCGGTTTATTAGTTTAGGAGATATGCTACTTTTACTCCCGCTTCCGGTTCGTTGGTCATACATGATTTTCACGATTTATGGCCTAAAGAAGTATATTTGCATCGGGGCCCGACCATTTTTAATACATTTCGATGTGGAGAATCGACTGGTGCAAGAAATTTTGAAATCGGTTTATTAGTTTAGGAGATATGCTACTTTTACTCCCGCTTCCGGTTCGTTGGTCCTACATGATTTTCACGATTTATGGCCTAAAGAAGTATATTTGCATCGGGGCCCGACCATTTTTAATACATTTCGATGTGGAGAATCGACTGGTGCAAGAAATTTTGAAATCGGTTTATTAGTTTAGGAGATATGCTACTTTTACTCCCGCTTCCGGTTCGTTGGTCATACATGATTTTCACGATTTATGGCCTAAAGAAGTATATTTGCATCGGGGCCCGACCATTTTTAATACATTTCGATGTGGAGAATCGACTGGTGCAAGAAATTTTGAAATCGGTTTATTAGTTTAGGAGATATGCGACTTTTACTCCCGCTTCCGGTTCGTTGGTCATACATGATTTTCACGATTTATGGCCTAAAGAAGTATATTTGCATCGGGGCCCGACCATTTTTAATACATTTCGATGTGGAGAATCGACTGGTGCAAGAAATTTTGAAATCGGTTTATTAGTTTAGGAGATATGCTACTTTTACTCCCGCTTCCGGTTCGTTGGTCCTACATGATTTTCACGATTTATGGCCTAAAGAAGTATATTTGCATCGGGGCCCGACCATTTTTAATACATTTCGATGTGGAGAATCGACTGGTGCAAGAAATTTTGAAATCGGTTTATTAGTTTAGGAGATATGCGACTTTTACTCCCGCTTCCGGTTCGTTGGTCATACATGATTTTCACGATTTATGGCCTAAAGAAGTATATTTGCATCGGGGCCCGACCATTTTTAATACATTTCGATGTGGAGAATCGACTGGTGCAAGAAATTTTGAAATCGGTTTATTAGTTTAGGAGATATGCTACTTTTACTCCCGCTTCCGGTTCGTTGGTCATACATGATTTTCACGATTTATGGCCTAAAGAAGTATATTTGCATCGGGGCCCGACCATTTTTAATACATTTCGATGTGGAGAATCGACTGGTGCAAGAAATTTTGAAATCGGTTTATTAGTTTAGGAGATATGCGACTTTTACTCCCGCTTCCGGTTCGTTGGTCATACATGATTTTCACGATTTATGGCCTAAAGAAGTATATTTGCATCGGGGCCCGACCATTTTTAATACATTTCGATGTGGAGAATCGACTGGTGCAAGAAATTTTGAAATCGGTTTATTAGTTTAGGAGATATGCGACTTTTACTCCCGCTTCCGGTTCGTTGGTCATACATGATTTTCACGATTTATGGCCTAAAGAAGTATATTTGCATCGGGGCCCGACCATTTTTAATACATTTCGATGTGGAGAATCGACTGGTGCAAGAAATTTTGAAATCGGTTTATTAGTTTAGGAGATATGCTACTTTTACTCCCGCTTCCGGTTCGTTGGTCATACATGATTTTCACGATTTATGGCCTAAAGAAGTATATTTGCATCGGGGCCCGACCATTTTTAATACATTTCGATGTGGAGAATCGACTGGTGCAAGAAATTTTGAAATCGGTTTATTAGTTTAGGAGATATGCTACTTTTACTCCCGCTTCCGGTTCGTTGGTCATACATGATTTTCACGATTTATGGCCTAAAGAAGTATATTTGCATCGGGGCCCGACCATTTTTAATACATTTCGATGTGGAGAATCGACTGGTGCAAGAAATTTTGAAATCGGTTTATTAGTTTAGGAGATATGCGACTTTTACTCCCGCTTCCGGTTCGTTGGTCATACATGATTTTCACGATTTATGGCCTAAAGAAGTATATTTGCATCGGGGCCCGACCATTTTTAATACATTTCGATTTGTAGGAGAGTATACAAGTAAAGTAAAATTAGGACAACAACTGTGCAATTTACTTGCATTCTCACGGCATACTTGGAGAATAGAAGCCGTAGCAGTGATTAAAACTGCAGTGTACACCTCTTTGTCCTCGAACTCTTTAAATAGTCGGTCGAACGAAGACTTCCCTCGTTCTTCACGTAACAAAAAAGTAAACAATCGGGCGCCGACGCAAATTCCTAAAGGCTACCGTCAATATCTATCTCCATTAAAAAAGGAATGTATGACACCTGTTATATGCGACACGAATGTATTAAAAATTCGTAATATTTTAAAAACGATTATTGAGCGCGCTATTTTCGTCGTGACCTTGGCGGCGACTTGCACACAACACTGAAATCGCACACCGAAAAGCAATGTTGGAATTGATCGGGGTTCGATTTTCTATATACACCTAGTGCGATGGAAAAATACACAAATACGCGCGTTATTATTCGCGTTGTATATTCTCTGCGTTTCTAGCGTCTCGCGCTAGATACATAGACATACGATATCGGAAATGTGATACGTCGAACGCAAATCGGCATGTAAATTAATTGAATGTTAAACGAAGTATATCGAAAGCAATTTGCATAGAAATTTATGTTGATTTCTACGTGCTTGAACTTTATCTTTGTATTTGGTAGTGGCCCCCACTGAAATGCCCGACATCTCTTGTCTGTATTGAAGTATGGTAGAGCGTTGATAATCCGAACTATGGGATTTATCGATTCGCTCCGATTTTCGAACATAAAGTAAAAACGACAGCAAAACTAATTTTAATTAAAACATGCACTGTATATTAATTTTAAAGATTTCACTAGGTCAGGCAAGCTGTGTTACCGTAACTCAGACATTTTCTCCAGCCAATTTATAGTCGTCTCCAGAGCATTGAATTCTTCAGCGAGAGCAGGTGTAGGGACTCTAGGGTATTCTTCATTTTGGTTTCCAGCTACGTTATCATCTCCATCTCCAGATGCTTCACCATCTGTTAGAACAGTCAGAATTTTGTCATCGTTCAAAATTTGGTAGTTGAAGTCATACGGTTCGGATTATCGACGCTCTACTGTACCTATTTCCTAATTTATATCATATTATATTTTCGGTACTGCAGATAATGACTCTGAAATGTTTAGAACCAATCAGGCTATTGTTTCCCTGTTACCATTTCAGACAATGTGATTCGATTCCTAACTATTATTTATTCAACGAATTACTTACTAAGAAGTATGAAAAAGTACGAAAAGAATGTAAAAAAAAAAAATAAGAGAAATAAATAGAAATTGGATGGAAATCAAAACTGGCTTCTATAACTTTTGGTTAAATTGTAATAATGAAAGAAAAATGGAAACCGATACGGAAGGTCGAAGGGTCGATTTCTAGGGCGTGCAAGGGCAATAGAAACGGCGTAGCTTCAAGTTCGAGAATTTAGTAACAAGGCGCCACTCTCCAATTATAGAACTGGATCACATCAAAGTATCTGGAGTCAGAGAGACCATCCAGCTTCTTTAGTAGGTGTAACGACGTTATCCGAACTCCACGTAGACGATTAGTTCGAACAGCAAAATTGGGGAAGCGAAACTTCCAGAGTCACACAACGATAATATTAACTTCAAAGAGTCGAATTTCCGTATACATCCTCGGCAAGCGAGACTTTAAAACGAAAACGGAATAACTTATTCACGGAAAACCACCTGTTCAACTGAACGCTACAAGCAGAATCCTCACACGCGCATCCAAAAGGCGCAAGATGTATCAGAAACTTACGGAAAGCGGGGCGCCACCTACGGCAAAAGTTGAAGCGAGAGAGGCCACAATTAACAATACAGGACGCTGTAACAATTGGCCGTAACAAGAAATATAACCGGAGAAGAAAAATAGAAACTCGAAGTTATATCAAAAGAACGATGAGCAGAATAAAGTTTATAAAGGGAAAATAGGTGGATTCATATGTGAGGTAGGAAGAATAACAGAAAAAGAACAACAATGCGTACAAATATGGAAGAAACATTTTAAGAACTTATTAACAGACCAGGAAAAGCAGGATTACAAGTATATACAGAAAATCAAGAGCGTGAGGACGACTTAACAAGAGAAGAAATTGATGAAATAGTAAATAAAAATAAATTATATTATAATTTATGGAGTATTCGACTTAAAAAATCGAGTTATAAAGTTGTATTTTAGCAGCAAATTGCATGCTGGCGGTCCAGCCAATGGAAGTGTTCGACGTAGGTAGAAATTCGAGTTGTTGGAGTGTCGACTTAGGGTGGTTTGACTGTATTAGCACACAAAAGTCATACAGATGGGCCATCCAGTGCATTTACGTAAAATCTTGAGGGTTACCTACATAATAGCTATTTCTTGTTTCTTAATATATGGTGTAACATAGGAGTCGTTTACATGTTAAACCGATTGCACTTGACAATCCTCTGATCAAAACGGGGTACCAGTTACAAAATAAATTGAGATATTGCAATTATTACTTCGGGTAAAATTTTCCCCGAACAGATATAATACCCTGTCATGATACTAACCGCAAACAGTTACATTTGTTGCAAGGCATAAGTATTAGAAATGATCTTTATCGGCGGTGCCATATTATTTTCGGCATTATTTTCACCCTAATTTGAAACAATTTTTTTATCGTGTATATATGCAGACATTCTTAATACCTAGGGCATACCGATCGATTTTCCTAATTAAACGTATAAAAAGTACACGAAAAAAGGCGTTTTTAAAATCTGATTTGCAGCTAAACTGACTTACCTTAGAAAAATTCGAGATTGGTACGCTCCAGTTCTCGAATGTATCTTTCAATTTTCATTAAAAACAAATTCATTCGTTCACTCGTTTGTCTATAAGCTTAGCCACAAAAACGTCAAATTGTGTATTATTATTGACTTTTTCTAAAAACTAAATGAGACAGCAACGTATAAATAAGGGTAAATCTCTTGCTTTGCAACATGAAACATATCGCAATGTAGAAAAACTAAAAAAAGTTAAAAATAGGTACGGCACAACCTTAACATACGAGCTAATATAGGTGTCGTTTTCATTTGAAGCCGATTGCAGTTGACAATCCTCTCATAAATATGGGCTACCTGTAGGATTTATGCGTGCTAATGCAATCGAACCTCTCTATGTTGAATTTTTATCTGCCACGATTAAAGGGGTGTTCGACTTAAGAAATTCGAGTTATACTGGGTTATAGAGTGGTATCTTAGAAGGAAATTTCATGCTGACGTTCCAGTCAACCGAAGTAATTGATGTAGGGGCAAATTCGAGGTGTGGGAGTTTGTTCAATTGTATTAGCACACAGAAGTGTTACAAATGGTTCAATCAATGCATTTATGTAAAATCTTGATGCTTGTTTACATTATAGTTATTTCTTCTTAATTAACACATGATGTAACATAGGAGGCGTTTTTATTTGAAACCGCTTGCCGTTGTCAATTCTCTCATAAAAATTATGCATGTACAATGGAAACTCTCTATTTTCAATATTTATTTCCCAGAAACTAAATTGATTTAAGGAGAGTTCGACTTAAGAAATTCGAGTTATACAGTGGTATTTCAGAAGAAAATTGCATGCTGGAGCTTCAACGAACTCAAGAATTCGATTTAAAGAAAAATTCGAGTTATAGGAGTGTGGACAGTATTTATACATCAGATATTGAGAAGTTAATGTCATCCCAATGAGCTCAATCCTCTCATTAGTAACACTAATTATACTCTGTTCACATCAAGAATACAGTATAGAGGTGGATAGAAGTATAAAATCCTGGAATGTGATTGGCTCATAGCGACGCCCAATTTACACAATGCGCTTTGTATCTGATATATGATTTGATAGTCTTAATTCTGTGTGATTTTAGGTCGTTATATTGTGCGTTTCTTTTTTTACTATTAGAAATATTTGTAGGTGCAGCGAGGAAAACTTATTTTTACGTAACAATGTGATATAACGTTAATTTTAATTTATACGGGTCCAGGTTAATACGTCACCCTTCAAACATAACTTTAATTGTTCCATATTAGTCCTGTCTTAAATGGCTCGACTCTAAGTGCCACCTATTGCATTCTTAACGTGAACATAGTATACAGGGTGATTCAAAATTATGTTACCACTCAAATGGGGTGAATATGTATCTATTAACCATGCACTGAACATGTACCATATTCAACTTTAGTCCTATGAGCTATTCGATTCTGAGTGCTACGAGCTTTAGAGCTACTGTACATATTTAGGAGGAAAGAAGACTTGTAGCAAGCCTGATGAAAGTGTATGGTGCACCAAACGTGTTCCGTCGAATATTTCACGATCGATTTGCACGTGACCCAGCAAGTCGTTTAAAATTCACCGCATTTATCAAAAATTTGTGGAAACTGGATCAGTTGCAAACAACTATCAAGAAAATACAGGACGTACAAGATCAGGAAGAGCTGAAATGAACATTGCCGTCGTGCAGCAACGTGTGTACAACAGGAAAACTAACATCAACGACCTGAAGGATCGAATACGAGAAGTGATACTGATCCATTCCCCGTGAAATGTATGTACGGGTTTTACGTGTTAATGTTTATCATTTGTTTCTGTGCTGAACATGATGGAGAACAAGTTGAGACCAAAGTGTAAGTTATAAATTATGCGAATTTTCATTTAAATACACATTTCACGACCAGGAACATATCTGTCATTTGAGTGGTAACATAATTTTGAATCACCTTGTAATTGCACTTTTGATATTATTCGTTTATTCTACGGAGTATTGCTGAATTACTATAATCAATATATTGAAAATTACTTTTTTCTTGGTTTTATATCGAGGCGCCGATTAAATTACAACTTATCACATCCTTCTTGAGTGCTCGAGGTTACTGGGACGCAGTCGAGGTTCCTATTTATTTTATCTACAGTTCCATTGCGCATTCGACCTTGAGTCCTCAATATAAATTTGATAAGCTGTATCTGAAAGGATGGGAACCTCCTATAGATAAATGAAACGAATTTTGAAAAATTGTGTAAACCTTACATCAATTTCAGAAAACCAAATTGAGAATATGGTGACCACATTGCAAGGAATTGATCAGTTTATGATCAAAGAATAGTACCTATTATTCCGAATTGTTTGACGTAGACAAAATGAAACCCAAATGGGGACAAAACGACAGTTCTCATTACAAGACATTACAAGACACAAGGGAGATTGTAACTGGATTTATGATATTGAGCCCCAATTGTTTCTCTAATAAACCCATGTGAAAGAAGACCTAAGGGCAGACTGCTGAGGAGCTGGAGGGAGTATCAAACGTCCACTTCGGATTATCCTACTTACATGGCGTACAAAGAAAGAATATGGAGAAGAAGAAGAATTGTTTACGATCTTATTTCTGAAAAGTGGATTCTCAATAGCAAAAATCGTTCATAGAAGTTGCAGTTATGTAAATTATAAAAACATCCTTCTATCTATATATTAATCATTTTAAGCCGTACAGAATTAAGTGATAAGATTTATTTCTATTTTCTGGTATTTTGCATAGTGTTATCGTATTTTAATTACCGCGCAAAACCAGCAATTATAATTTCAGCACCAACCTTAAGTCATGCACTTCGCTGTGATGATTAATTAGCACCCAGCAATTTAACAAATACATTGCGGCATCATATATTTCACAAGCAATTTATTATAATTTGAAATTACAATTTGGAAAGCTGATCCGCCAGTAAATTATTCACTTTCAAATAACTGCTAATAACTTCCGAGGATGTTTCATTAAAAAGAATTACATTTCTTCCTTTTATAATTAAAAAAATCTAATCTAGTTTTCTGCAGTCTTAAAATTACACACTTCAAATTAATAACCGGTAATAAATGTGCACATTTGCATTTTATTAAAATTAATTAATTATAGTTCGATATGGTCCAAAGCAAAACGAGGTTGTTCCCAATAAATTTGCGTTATGAGGTAAAAATGATGAAAATCATATGTACTTACCATTGCTATCTTTACTATCCTTGCATCCTTGGAACATATTAACGTTGACGTAGTCGCCCTCGATGGAGAACAGCGAAGGGTACTGCGATAAGAATTTTTTAAGGCCACTTTGTGATCCACCGGCGATCTGCCTCATCTCTTTCGTGAACCCTTTCGATCCAAATTGGCAGCTTAGATCGTGCAAGGTTCTGGGTTCCCCTTTGTCGAGGAGACGTTCGAAGAAAAATAACAGAGTCATGTTCCTGGCTAACTCGTATTGCATAGCTTCCATGTTGATGAGCCCGAAATTACTTAATAATGGAACTCCTTCGATGCCTCTCCCTTTCAATTGATACTAATACTCCTCTAATTGACTTATAGTTATGTATTTACAAATAAAACTTAATTAAGCGTTGATCACAGATAAGTATACATCGGGGGGCACTTTAATCATTGTACGTCGTACCTTCGGAATTAAAATTGCTGCGGTTACATCATTTTCGAATTATTTAGCGTTTAATAAATGGGCGATCCGCCGTGACGTCTTCGTTAATAGCATGGGTTGAGATAATACGTTTGTTCTTCCTCGCAGTACTGGATGCACATCTTTTATCGTCGAGGTTGTTGCTTCTTCTTTCAATTTTTCTTTTCCTCCCGACGTTTTCCGGATCGCGTTTTTTCGCGGGATAAATTTTGCGCGTTTACGTGCGGCCGAATTTCGTCGCGAACGGACCGGAGAAAATAAATATGATCGAAAATAATTCGAAAAAGTACGCGTGAACATCAGAACGTCAAGTTGGCGGCGGCCATCTTGAATTCCTTTTGACAATCGCGCGATGATACAGCGGCCGAATCCGTTCCTCGAGAACTTTCATCGTGTCTCTCGGGAACCGTTACGTAAGTTTCGCGAATTTTAAAACGGCGCGGCATTATCTAATCTAAAAATAAATCCCATATTCGAGCCGGTATTGATAAAATAGTCTAAGGAGACATGCAAACATCGGCCTATTTATAGCAGAAATTAATTTATGATTTTTAAATACTCCCACGACCAATAAGTATCTGGGCGAGTGTAGCCGAAGATGCACGAAGTTGGTTCGTTTATAGGACGAACTGTGTGAACTTGGGAAATTTATTGCAAAATTCCCAAATTCCCGAAATTCTTTTCAGGATTCTAGAAAAAAAAATTAACATTATGTTGTGTGTCTTCATAGTAATTCTGATTCGAATCTCTGTGGAATGTGTGTGTACAATCACAGCATTTTGTCTGTATACACTGTCGGCCAAAAATTTCATCCAGAAATGTCAAATGGACTCTGAGACATTAGTTCTTTTTGTAAAGTGATATACAATACAACTTTAAAATAATACAGGAAGAACTAAGGAGAGATAAACACGAAAATCTATATACATATATATAGATATATATATATATGTATGTATAAAAGACAGGAACCATAATATCAAAATCTACGGAAACATATATAACACATAAAACAAGGCTGGATAGAAAGAAAATTGAGCGGGTGAGCCGCTTCAACCCAGTAAACATTTTTAAATTTCGCGGACAGTTTAAGTTGGTAGTTCCGGTAATAGTGGACATACTCCCCAATTTTTAACCACAATGCATGCGAATATATTCACTATTGCCGGAAGTACCAACTTAAACTACCAGCGAAATTTGAAAAATGTCTACTGGGAAGTTACTTGGGTGCCAATACGGAAGAGTATAGGAAAATGGAAAGGGAAATAGATGATAAAGTGATATAGTGGGAATAGGAGGAATATTGAATACAATGAAATTAACATTTATATACAGGGAAAACAAGCGGGAAAGGACGCAGCGTTCTTGGAGAACTACCGCCCCATTTGCCTTCTGTCAAACATAGCTAAAGCGGGCAAAAACATCATCCCCCTCCAGATTAAGGATAAGGATCTGGGACACACCCTCCCCTGCCCCCGCCCTACCCTCCGCCTTTCTTGGCGGTGTCAACCTTGCGACGAGCGGAAGATTCGGTGCATTCTTTTGGTGAGGTTCCTGAGAATGTCCTGAGGAAGGACGAAGATCATCAGAAATAAGAAGAGCCGATTCCTAACCCACGCTCTGCGTCGCGACTTTCAAATCACTTATTAGTTATATGTACATTCTTTTAATGCGCCGTGAATGCAGCCGTTGTACCAGTAAGAACTGAGCATTCCGATCCTAGCTCGAGCAAGCAAAAGGCAGATCTTATATAGGGAAACAGAAATAGCTAGAAAAGAAGTTATGAAGAAAGTGGTTAGGTACAACAGCGAGTCACGGACTTTAATATAAAGACAAAAATCCAGAATCAATGCACTAGAAATCAGGTTTCTTAGAAGAATAGAAAATAAAATGGAAATCTACAAAACCAATTAAAAAGAAATCAAGTAGGGACAGCCGAGATTTTTTGGATATGTGTGTCGAATGCCGGACGATAAGCTCACAGAAATACTGATTGAAGCGCGAGTATTGTGAGAGGAAGTGGAAAGAAGTATAATACTTGAGACCGATGGAACGTTAGAGGAAATGGGTAGCAGTGGTAGGGTACCACAAGGATCAGTGTTAGTCCTCACACTGTGGAACGTCCAGTACCATGACCTCCTGAGACTGGGTCTGCCTCGAAGTGTGGATTTAGTGGAATTTGCCGATGACATCGTCCTATACTTTGCTCATCCAACAGAAATAGTTAAGCCACTCTCCATAAATTTATACCAATGAGCGTAACAGACAGCTTAACATGCAGCAACAAACGCGGCAAATTTGAAATATGGATATCGCCGTCTTTTTCGGTGGAGAAAAAGCCGTTTGATCCATAATTAATGTATTTCTGAATAGTCGTAATATAATATTTCGCAATTACCGCTGTTTGCCCAGACTAGTTACAACGCGCAATCGTTTTAGTTTCTTCGACCGTATTAGGCAGAGATGGGCGGTTTCCGATCCAATAGTCTGGCGTTTGCAGTGGCGCCATCTCAGATGTCTGGTGGCGAGGTTTGAAACTAACGTTGGAATGCTGCTATACGCGGATTGATCAAAAAGTTTTAAGTAAGGAAAAAGTCGTATACAGGGACTGCTCAAAGAAATCAAATGACATACGGCGTGTAGTCCAAAAGTTTCTTTGGACGGTGTGTGGTTTGTTGACATACGGGGCTTGTTCAAAAATGTTAGAAAAGTGAAACTTATACGGATGTGGCCCAAAAGTTTTTCAGTTTTGAGGGTTTGGTAGTTCTATTTTTCCAGGGGCTTGATTATCTGACGGCGACATAACCCGATGATTAACGAAGATTTTTGCTAATTTAGCAGATTAGAATATTCATGTACGTCAAATCGATATAATCTAATTACGTCAAATCCACATAACCCGATGATTAACGTAGATAACCAACATAACCCGATGATTAACGAAGATTTTTGCTATTTTAGCAGATTAGAATATTCATGTATGTCAAACCGACATAACCCGATAATTGACGAAGACAATCGACATAATCCGATTACCTCCAACCGATATAACCCGATGATTAACGACGATCTTTGGTATTTTAGTAGATTAGAATATTCTATTTAAAAGTATTCTTCATGTGCGTCAAAAGGGGGCTGCTCAAAAAATTTTAAATGAAGGGATGTGGCCCAAAAGTTTTTCATTTTTTTGAGGGTGGGATGGTTTTATTTTGCTTTAAAAAGTCCATAATAATATAATCGATCGCTCGCTTTTCCCTAATTAAATACGACTCGGCTCCATTTTTTTACAAAATAAGTTTATTTTGTTCATATCTTGAAATATATACATATAATAGTAGGTATATACTATATATATAGGAATGCTTACATACTAACAATTCTACTCAGAGAAATGCACTAGAACTATTTATATAAAAAAGGGGAGATACAAAAATAAAATAAATACGTGAAAAATGTATAGAACGTAAAAATAAACTCGGCGTTAAAATCGACCGCTACGAGAAACGGACTGGTTTCGTCGACAAAATTATATAATTGATAATATATTTAATATATCAGATCGGCCTTAATCATATAGGTATCAAAAAATATATATAAGAACGTAACAGTCTCATCAAAAATCCTTACATTAAATACTAAAGTTGGGGGAAAAAGAAGTAAAGGCGCAAGGAGAGCAGTTACATCGTACTGATAAAATCCATACAAGAATAATTATGTATACGTTATTCGTTAAAGGGGGAAATTAAATAGTAAAAAGTATATCATATATAAAGTATATGTATAAATATATACAGGTGTCCCATGACGTGACTGCCACAGCTTAAGGATATGTTACTGAAGCAATTTGAAGTTAAAAATGTCTAATGAACGTATGCCAAAAACTCTATCGTAACTGAGCTGCAAGCATTTGAAGTTTTAGATAACCCTACTAATGCAGGTGTGACGTATCGCTGCTGATTTCGTTGTTATAACAAGGTCAGGGTGGCTGTGATTCATCACTTATTATTCATTGTGACAGTAAACGTCAATTAAGTTAATGTAACTTGTTTTTTGTATTACATTGAAATGCTAAAAAAAGTATGTCAATTTTTTCGAATGAAGAATACGCCGATATTTACTTTCTTTATGGATTGTGTAATGGAAATGGACGAGCGGCAGTTGACGAATATCACTCGTAGAGTGTCCCCTTGTAGAACTGCTTTTGGCATCCATCGATGTTTAAGAGAAACAGGCAAATTTCCTGCAGCTATTCCTGAACGTCCCGTGCAACAAGAACTTGCTCAAGATAATACTTAATATAGATGGCGCTCAACCTTCTACTGTTGTCCGAAGAATATCCAACGGACTTAACCTAGGCCGTATGAGAGCATGGAGAACTTTACACAATTTTACCTGTACAAGCTTTAAAACCTGCTGACCACTCATAAAGACTTGAATTTAGTCGCTGATTAGTGAAAACTCGAAGGCTTTGTCGGGAAATATTGTTTAATGATGAAGCCTCTTTCGCTCGCAACGGCATCAATAAAACCAGGAATTCACATTGTTGGGGGTACTTGAAAAACCAGCGGTAAACTAGAGAATTCCATTTTTAAGATAGATTTTCGGTGAATATTTGGTGTGAGACGATTGTCTAATTGGTCAGTTTATAATCAAAGAACGTTTCAAGGCCGTTCATTATTTACGTTTCCAGGAGAATGACCTTCAGCATTACTAGATGACGTTCCTCTTAATGTAAGACGATGAATGTGGATATAGCACGATGGCGCACCTCCACACTTTGATAGACAAGTAACGGATTTTCTTGATCAAAATTATGCGAACCGCTTGATTGGAAGAGGTTCAGTAGGTGCTTAGCCAGCAAGGTCACCACACTGAAATCCATTCGTCTTTTTTTTTATGGGAAAGGCTGCAGAATTTGGTTTATGTAGAAAAAAACCCGAAAATAGAGAACGACCTGTTGCTAGGATGATGGACCCCACAGAAACTACTCGAACTGATTCTGGGATCTGTTAGCAGACCTACCTCTTCCATTCTAAGAAGAGCTAGGCTATCTATACACCAACTGGATGGATATCTTGAACGGCATCAAAACAATTAATTCAATAAAGCAATTTCGTTTTAAATGATTTTCAATAAAAAATATTATTGCAGCGGTACGTAATACTTGCATTAGTAGGGTTATCTAAAACTTCAAATACTTGTAGCTCAATTACGATACAGTTTTGGGCATATGTTCATTAGATATTTTAAACTTGAATTTGCTTCAGTGACGTATCCTTAACCTGTGGCAGTCATGTCATGGGACATCCTGTATAAATGAGCATTGTATCCGCTATAAATTAAACGTTTGGAAAAAATAGATATGTCATTGTAATGCTTTTTGAGTTTCACACGGTCTTTTGTTTCACTTTCGAGGGTGTGCCTAAATTGCAAGTCGAAAAGGAATACGGTTATATACACAATTTAAGACATTAAGTCGTTTTTAAATATCTACACGCGACGAGACATCAATCGGAGAGAACGGGGTAAATATTTCCAAAAAGACTTATGTAAAAAATTATGTACAGACAATATTATCCGTAATACTTCGGTTTTAAGTTTCCAATCGTGTTATTAATTGAAATATTATTCAACTTCTTCGATTTCTATTACGATCACACTGTTCGTTATTACCGCTCGATGGACAAATTATAAATTACTACCTTAATCGCGTACTAGATAAAAGTTCAAAATCACATCTTTAAAAAATATATATATGTATGTATGTATATGGTGATATACAGGTTGATTAGTTAAACTATAATTAGATAATAACGATTTAAGTTTAAAATATAAAGTAAATGAGGATCGCCGTTATGTCAATAGCGCCCTGTATATCTATAAACAGTTTATTGTGTCATGGTTGTGCTTGTATATCATTGGGAAATATTTTAGAGTTAATGATAGAATTAATATATAAAGCTACTTAATAATAATAAAGAAAGAACGTAATAGCAAGAGTTATTCAATGGTACAAGAAAAATATAAAAAAATCACAATGGGGTCGATACTGGATGGTTTGGTTGTTTTCTTCAATTTTTTCGATACTTTTACATTCGTATCTTTGAGAAAATCGACTTAGAAATCTTATTTTAATTAGATTTGAACCAGCTTCAATTGTTTTTGGTTTTATAATAATTGATGGTTTATGGGATGAAGCAAGCCTGCACTGTCGCCCAGACAAAGCGTCTGATAGAGTTTATAAATTTTTAAACAAAAGAACATTTTGAAAAGTACTGCGAAACTAGATTTTTTTGTAATAGCCGAAACAGTTGATCTTTTCCAAAATTCCTACTCTTTTTGAAAATTAAAAAAAAATCCCTAAATAATTTTTTAAAATTCAAGAAATTTTTTAATTAAATTTACATTGCGCGGGCAAGCTCTTTAGCTATTTTATATACCGTTCTATTGCGTGCTCAGCCTTAAAACATTAAAATTTGAAACGGTGTATTTTCTTAAATTGTTTTTTTAAATTATTCGCATCAATCAAAATAATCAAATGGCGGTGAAGATTGTTATTGTCATTTTTATCAACATTTTTAGAAAACTCAAGATTCCTCCAAGTTTTTAGAGGTCTATAAAAATTTCTCCAAATGACAAAATTTCTCAATTTATCGAAATATCAAAATCACAGTTTCTTAAAATATTCCGATATTCTTTGAAAAAACCAGGGTTTATAGAAATTTTAAAATTTTAATATCTTTCGAAATTATAGTTTCAGAAAATAATTTCCCAAATTTCTAGGTTTCCAAGATTTTTCTTTTGAAAAATTTTAATCTCGAAATTTTGAGAAACCTTGAATTTTCAAGAAATATGAACATTTTGAATTTTTAAATTTCAATAAACAGGAAAATTTTAAATTTTAGAAAAATCTTGACATTTTGGGAAAAATTATTATAAACCGCAACTTAAAAAATTAATTCTGGGAAATATCAAAATATTGGTTAGATCAAGAAATATGACTGAAAAAAGTGGCGGAAGATGCAAGGAGGTAAAATGAAATGACGAAATATAGGAACTTTTGAAACAAATGTCTGAGCCATTGTTATTAGCATATATAGTAATGAATATTATTTTTTTAATTATGTCGAACACGCTCCATCAAACGAACTCTAGATTTAAAGAAAATGTTCAGTTTTCTATGTTTTAGGATCTTTCTTTTGAACAGAACTGGAAAGTTAGAGCAATTCTTGTAAAATAGAAGTTGCCCAAAATTTAAAATAAACTAGCTAGGCAATCACAAAATTTCTTTTGACCATTATAGAGAAAAAAACAATTGAAAAAGAATTTCTTCTGACGGTCGTTACAGAATATGGAAAAAATTCTTGTGACGGGTATTCAACAAGAAAAAAAAATGAAAAAAATTGCTTGTCTTATTATTGAATAAGAAAAAGAAATTAAAAAATTTCATCTGACCGTTATTAAACAGAAAAAAAAAAAAAACAATTGAAAAAGCATTTCTTATGACGGTTGTTATAGAATAACAAAAAAATTCTTGTGACGATTATTCAACAAGAAAAAAAAATTGCTTGTGTCTTATTATTGATTAACCTTCCTATACTCATGTCAATATGAAACACGTATACTATACTATATATGTCGGTCTTACAGACCGTATGCGTGAGTATAGGAGGGTTAAGAACAAAAAATTGAAAAATTTCATCTGACCGTTATTAAAGAGAAAAAAAAATGTAAAAAGAATTTCTTATGCCAGTTATTACAGGACATTTTGTCAAAATTTCCTATGACGGTTATTATCGAATAAGAGAAAAAAATGAAATTTCTTGCGACGGTCATTATAAAATAAGGGGAAAAATTGAAAAAGAATTTATTATGATGCTTATTATAGAAGAGAAAAAATTGAAAAAAAAATTCTTGCGACGGTTATGATAGAACATTTTTTTAAATTTCTTGTGACCATTTTAAAATGTACTTTTTGCCATTTCTTAAGGTTCAAGAAAGAAAAAGTTACTTCTCTGGGATTGAACATCAACTGGTCCAAAATAAAATTGCTCATTATAAATGTGAAAACCTTCTTTTCGAGGTAATTTTAATTTCTCGATGAAGATTTCGATTATTATAGAAAAATTTTTTTTTGTGACAGTTGTTATAGATTGAAAAAAAAATTATCTTCTTGACGGTTGGATATTATTAAGGTTTGATAAAAGAGTGGACGACGTGTTATTATTAAGTAGTGTAAACCGGTCTTCGTCTCCACTTATAATAACTAAGGTTTGATAAGAGAGTGGATGGCGTGTTATCATTAAGTAGTGTAAACCGGACTCACGCTGTCACTATCTCATCAAACCTTAGTTATTATAGAAAACCAAAAAGATTGAAAAATAATTTCTTGCGCCAGTTTTAAAATGTACTCTCGGTCATCTTTTTGAGGTACAAGAAAAAATTGCTGTACTAGGATTGCTGCTAAAAAATTGGTTGTAATAAATGTGAATACTTTCGCTTCAAAGTTCGACGCTTACGTTCGTCAATAAAGCAAGAAATTAATTCAAAGATACGATACACAGACCAAAAAGAAAAAAAAAAACAAACTTTAATTGGTCGATTTTAGCTTTCGATTACTTAATTTTGACACTCCAGCAATAAAAACAAATTGCGCCATTCAACCGAAACATCCAGCAATTCTTTCCACATAAAAAAAGGGAAAAGAAGAAATAACTAGTCTGGGTTAACAGCGTGCAATTACGAAATAAGTTACGATAGCATCGTCGACTCCCTTATCTAGTCAGGACTAAATCGATGTTGTATGCGAGTATATGTAACTTATTTCGTAATTACCGCTGTTTGCCCAGACTGAAAATAACACAATCATTGAATAATCCACATTTCATCATCCTCATCACCGATCTTTACAGAATACTGTCGACGGCACTTTGGATCTCGTGCGGATTCAAATTTTGCGCTTGCAGCTCGCAAAACTGGTCGCTAATCTGTTCGTCCTTCACGTCCACCTCCTCGTAACTGATCGACTTAATCGCCGAATCCAACTCTTCCGGTTTCCGATCGAGGACGTTACGCGAAGAATCATTGGAATCGTCCTGATTTTCCTCCGCATCGTCCTCTTCTTCTTCCTCGTCCTCCTCCTCGTCATCATCATCGTCTTCGTCATCGTCCTCGCTGACGATCGAAATTTGAGATTCGTCCTCTTCCTCCGACGAGCTGATATCGTCCTTCACCTCCGTCTTATACTCGTTCTCGTGCTCCGTACTCGTCGAATTGGTCGAATCTTCAGTCTCGGAGCTCGTTTCCTGCTTGACGCCGTTCTCGGCGGAATCGTAGGGAATGATTTTGTTCCGGGTTTCGTCGTACGAATCAGTCTTATAAACGTTACCGCCGGCGCTGTTGTTCTTGTGCGCTTCGATCGCCTGTTTTTGCAGGAGGCCCTTTTCGATCAGCATATTTTGCAACATTTGTGATTCGAGCGAGTTCTCCTCGGAGACGTCCGTGTCGCTAGGTTCGCTCGTCGTGGAATCATCGTTCTGACCGCGTCGATCTTCTTCGTCCTCGGAATCGTTTTCGTTTTCCGATTCTGATGAGCATTCGACCTCCTCGATCAGACTTTCGTAATTGATTTCCGGTTGCAACGGTTGCGGTTTGTTCTCGCCGTCCTCGTCATCTTCGTCGTCTTCCTCCTCCTCACCTTTGACGTCGTAACCGTTATTGATTGAATTTTCCGATTTTAACGAGGCGTCGTTTTTGGTGTGTTCGAAAGATTCGAGGATTTTCCAATCGAAATTTTCGTGAATCGCCATGTGAAGTTTTAATTTGGAGCTTGCGTTGTGATACCTATGAGAAAAAAGAGAATTTTTATAATGTACACAAACGGAATGCAGTTTATATACATAGCTATTCAGAAATGGAAGGAATTGCGGGAATGTTGTTTCTGCTATTAGTTACAATTACGAGGGCGATTCATAAAGTGTGTTTTTGATATTTTTTGATATTAAAAAAAAACACCAATACATGAAGCGGATTTTATTACGAGGATAGGTCAATAAGTCCGTGACTTTTTGAATTTCCCGTCTCTTAACTGAAAGGGCAACACTGCTCCTATCAACAGGCAACTGTCAGTTGACTCCTGTCAAAATTTGAACAGGCTGCGTCGTTTAGTTTGTGTTTGACAACCATTGATAGCAGACCACCGCGTGAAATGGTAAAGTGAATCTCGTGTGCTCATTAAGGATTATTCTTTTGCGGAAAAAAACCATCACTCAAACCAAGGCTGAGCTTGATAAATACTATGGGAACTCTGCACCATCAATTTCAATGGTAAAAAAGTGGTTTACTGAATTTCGTTGTGGCCGTACAAGCACGGAAGATGCCGAACGTTCTGGACGCCTAGTTGAGGTCTCTACACCCGAAACAATTGAAAAAATTCACGATATGGTGTTGGCCGATCGGAGATTGAAAGCGAGAGAGATTGTGGAAGCCATAGGCATCTCACATGGCTCAGTGGTTTCAATTTTGAATGATCACTTGGGTATGAGAAAGCTTTCCGCAAGATGGGTGCCGCGTTTACTCACAATCGACCAGAAACGCAATTGGAGTGTTTGGCGTTGTTCAACCGTAACATGGAGGAGTTTTTGCGCCGTTTCGTAACCGTGGACGAAACGTGGATCCACCACAACATACCAGAGACCAAACAGCAGTCAAAACAGTGGGTTTCTCGGGGTGAATTGGCACCAAAGAAGGCCAAGATGGGTTTGTCAGCCAATAAAGTTATGGCGACCGTATTTTGGGATGCACGCGGTATAATCCACATTGACTACCTTCGAAAGGGTAAAACAATCAATGGAGAATATTATGCCAACTTATTGGGTCGATTTAATGATTTGAAAAAAAAACGACCGCATTTGGCCAAGAAAAAGTTCTTTTCCACCAAGACAATGCAAGGATGCGCACATGTGCAGTTTCCATGGCAAAAATCAATGAATTGGGCTACGAATTGCTCCCTCATCCGCCCTATTCTCCGGATTTAGCCCGGAGTGACTATTTCTTGTTCCCAAACCTGAAGAAATGGCTCGGCGGAAAGAGATTTGACTCCAACAATGAAATCATCTCACAACCCAATACCTATTTTGATGATCTCAACAAATCTTATTTTTTGGAAGGGATAAAAAATTGGAGAAACGTTGGACAACGTGTATTGAGCTCAAAGGAGATTACCTTGAAAAATAAAATGATTCTTTATCCGAAAACCTGTGTTTCATTCAAAAATTGACCCGCCCTCGTATGTACAACTTCGAGCTACTATTTTTAGCTATTTCTCTCGAATAAATTACACTTGGAAGAAATCTCTCATTTCACCTCACATTCTTATTATAACTAGAACAATTCTATATGAATGTGTACTCTCTCTTATTGAAATCGTGTGTACTTAATATGCCATCCGAAAGGATATTCCACAAAGGCGAAAACAAAAGAGATTTTTATGGATATCACCGAGAAATTCTCACACTTTCTCATCTCTGTAAACGTTGGAATTGTGCATAATAATGGTATTGTTTTCATAACGTAACAATTACGCGTGTATTTCATAAGGATGCACTCGTAATTAGACAATATCTTCGCGTAGAGTACGTATTTGATTATTTCACGAAATTGTCAATTGTCTTTATTAAATAATCAGGTAAAGAATGGGAATAAATTTCTTTAGCCAGGAAAAAGTGGGATTTAATGAATAACTAAACTTCTTGTGACGTAAATCAATACAACGCACTTTCTGCTGTTTCCAGACTGAAGTGCAATTTCAACGATTAAAAAAGAAATATATTGATACACGACTAATTTACAAAAATGTGAACATTTTCAGTTACACTTAAGGCTAGTGAGATTTTCAAAAATAATAATGTCAACAACAAAGACAAAGAAAAAAAACGTAATGGTGGCAAGGTATTGAATTTTTCTGAAAGTTTGTATACAGCGTGTCCCATGACATGACTGCCATCGTCTAAGGATATGTTACTGAAGCAATTTCAAGTTAAACATGTCTAATGAACATATGTCCTAAACTCTATCGCAACTAAGCTACAATCATTTGAAGTTTTAGATAACCTTACTAATGTAGGTATTACGTGCCGCTGTAAAAAAGAAATCCCATTGAAAATCATTTAACAAGATGTCGCTTTATTCAATTAGTTGTTCAAAATGTACACCCAATTGCTGTATACATAGTCTAACTCTTCTTAGAATTGAAGAAGTAGCTCTGCCAACAGTCTCAGCATAAGTTCAAATAGTTTCTGCCACATCCAAAATCCTTGCAAGAAGTCGTTCTCTGTTCTTAGGTTCTTCTGCATAAACCAAATTTTTAGCCTTCTCCATAAAAAATAATCAAGGGGATTTAAGTCTGGTGACCTTGCTGTGTCCAAGCAACCTCTTCCAATCCAGCAGTTCGTACCAAAATGTGGAGGTGCGCCATCGTGATGTATCCACATTACTCGTCTTACGTTCTTACGTTAGGAGGAACGTCATCTAGTAATGTTGGAAATTCATTTTCTATGTTCATCCATTATAAAAGGATCAATGAGACGGTTATCAATAATATTCAAACATTCACGGAAAATCTATCTTGAAAATGCGATTCCTTGCCCAACAATGTGAATTCCTGGTGTTATCGATGCCGTTTCCGGTGAAGGAGGCTCCATCACTAAACAGTATTTTCCGACTAAGCCCTCGATTTCTCACTAATCAGCGCCTAAATTCAAGTCTTGAATTAGCAGTAGGGCTATCAAAAATTTCAAATTTTTCTACCTCAGCCCATTGTCAGTTAGGATAGTTTTTGGGCATATCTTCAATACATATTTTTAACTTGAAATTTGTTCAGTAATATATCGTTAAGCTGTAGCAGTCATGTCATGGGGCACCCAGTATATATATAAAATGTAAATTCTGTGTTACTATGTGCTACTTCTGGTTTTCGAATTAAAACTTGGTCATAGAGATACAGAAAGTCATTAGGAACAATTAGCACAGTATTTCAATCTGAAACAATAAACCAGGGGTCTCCAACCAAATGATATCCCGTTGCTTCTGAGATTTACAAGACCATATGAATGAAATAATAAAATCTTCACTGCACCTAACTCTAGAGCGATAGTCAGAAACTACATACATACATGTATATGTATTGTACAGTGGTCAACCCAAAGAAACAAAAATTTATAGCCACCGAAAAATGAAGACTCGTCCGGTCCAAAACAATAACTGATAAGCAATTCTACAAGATTTGATCAAAATCGGTCGTCGAAAGAAAGAGAAATAAGTCTAAACTTAAAACTAAATTTTGTCAAAAAATTTAACCAAAATTTGTCAGCATACAGAGTATCTCACAACTACTGCGTGAAATTTATTTATGAGATTATATAAGGTGAAAGCGAGTTAATCGATGAGTGTGAAAGACAAAAACATTGGGCAAATAAAAGTATTGTTTTGGAAGCAGTGAGTTATGTATCGTAATAAATTTGTTGATAGGTAATTGAACGCCGTTGAACTCGGCGTTAGATGCAGGCTATCGAGGTACGCGTAAAATTCAACGTAAACGTGCTTTCCAAATATCCATTTGCCCTTGCTTAACAGATTGACCTGATTTTATTCATCTTTTATATTTCTTTCACAAAATTGTAAATATTCCCCTTCATTTTTCAATCACATGTCAACAGTGTGGTATGATTTACAGCCAGCATGACTAAACCCCGATTGGATTCAAAGCAGGTGAAAGAAATAAAACAAGTTTTACTAGCATTTATGTTTCTACGTTTAACTAATTAACATCCTAATTTAACGCTTACGAGGTCGGAGGTTTCCTAAATGTTCCTTGCGAAACTATAATATTAAAAATATAGTAATAATTACGACTTTCCTGTGATAGTGGGAAAATACGTACTATTACAAATTCTGTGTTATTTTGTTTGAATTTTCTACTGTTTTAATTTGATGAAGCTATGAAGAAAATTGTATATATATTTAATATTGTAATTAGGTATTAGTCAATTAACTTAAAGAGGTTAATTGACTAATAAAACAACTACCACTCGTACAAACGCGGATCACTAAATTACATACTGCAGTTTTTGCAATTCCCGCCCCCAATTTTAATTCACATAGATATGCAATTATACTTACTACCTAGTAAATCGTCACACGATTCTGAATCTTTACATAATTCAATAATTATAGACAGCGGGCCTGTACGGGTAGTAGTTGTTTTTAAAAAAATAACGCAAATTTCTTTGCCGTGGATCGAAACTTGTCCGGATTTAGTTGACGTATCATTTTGCATGATGTAACTCAACAGGTGGGGTCCAACAGACAATTCAAAATCCGTCTTGGCTTTGCCGATTAAAATACTGCGAAGGCACCTTTAAAGGGTAGTGCTAAATAACTGCACTATCTACAGCTATTCTATATATCGTATTTTAGCATTCGTTCTATAAAAATAAATAAATCTGAAACTTATTTTTCGGATTAACTCTACCACTTTTTGGGTTAAAAAGAACAAATTTCACACAAACGAAGTTCACACGAAAACGATATAATTACCTAAGCTGTAAATTTCACGATTGTCATTTATTTGACCTAGAAACTGAGGAAGCTAACCCGAAAGATAAGTATTTAATAGCTCGCAAATTATATACAGGGTGTAAATTAAGTGATGACTTGAATTTCAGGGGGTAATTCCTTGTTATATTTTATGAGAAAAAGTTCATATAAACATGTGTCCTAACTAGCTTCGATTTCGAGAAACGGGGTGTCAAAGTTTTAATAAATTTTAATTTTAATTAATTACTCAAAAGTCATTTCGACGATTTCGATGAAACTTGATGTGTCTATTAGTAATAACAAGGAGCTTCTTTTGAGGTAACTATATTTAAAATAATTATTCCAGTGGCGTCGCAGACCGTTTACCTGATTGATTTTTGTTGTAAAAATCATTGTACGCCATTGTCTTTTTTCCAAGTTTCATATCTTTATCCGATTAAACAATAAAAATACAACTTTCTTGTCTCTCAAGTTCTTTTTTGTCATTTAGTTTTCGATAAAGAAATAGAAAGTTGTTCTTTTTTTCTGACGGAATCTGTTTGTTAGGATATTGTTCTTGATAAATTCAACGGGCTTCCGCAGCATTTCCATCTGTAAGCCCACAAAACGAAATGAATATGAGCTAATTTGACGTTCGTTCATATTTACTTCACAGAATATGAACAAACGAAGCAAGTTAGGACACGTTTATATGAACTTTTTCTCATAAATTAAGATAAGGATCCAGCTCCTGATATTAAAGTCATCATTTAATTTGCATCCTGTATACATTTAATAAATTTAAGATAAATTTTCACACCCGGAAATAGGAAATGGGTAAATATTAACCGTTTTACGAATATTTGGCTTTGAGGTACGATTTGGTTAATACTAAATCAAAATTCGTGACGTAATGGAAATGGTCAAAAGAATAAAGTATACCTACCTCCCGCATATCCTGCAGATAAAATTCGAACCGAAACCTTGCCCGTGCAATAACGTCGGATGATTCTCCCTCAGGTGCTTCTGCAAGGACTCGTAACTTTCATTCGCTTTCAGGCAAATCCCACAAACGGTAGCCGCAACCGTCTTATGACAACGAATGTAATGCTGCCACAGATGCTTCTTCGCCGGCCACGTCTTCAAACAAATCTCGCATAGGGACGGATCGTTGCTGTTAACATACACCGTCCTTTTCGAGCTATTTTGCAACGGACTCTGGTTAGAGTCGATTTCTTCAAACTCCCTTCTATTGGGGGAAAACTAGAATACTCCTTGGTAACTATCTTCTTATCATTACTGACTTTCTTAAACGACTTCTTCGGATCGTCCGTCATTTTCTTCCCGAGCAATCGCTTCTCCAAGAGCGAAATCTTATTCTCCTCCATGGAATTGGAATAGTCCGCTTTCGATTCGTAATCGCTCTGGTTCATGTTCTGGTAACCCGGATCGTTTTCCGCATCCTCCACGTCGCTGTTGCTGTTCTTGTCCTCGTTTTCGTAATTATGTTCGAAATCGCTCTCGCATAGTTCCTTTTTGATGACGCCGAATTCGTTCGTCGAGGTGTTCTGAGTTAAGGCTTTCGATTGGGAGAATTTCGTGTGCGACGTTTCGTAGTGCTTTTGGAGCTGTTCTTCAGAATCGAATACTTCTAGACATACCTTGCACGGCTTGAAAATGCGACCGTGGGATTTGTTCAGGTGATCGAACGTTTTCCATTTCGAACCGTAGTTTTTGCCGCAAACGGTGCAAGATGTCAGTGGTAGTAAATGTTCCTGCAATTAAAGTTTTGTGTTCATAAATGTCCCCTCTATGGCACTAGGAGTTAAAAGGAATCAACACTAAATCTGTATTGGTGAAATATACTCCGGTGATCCTTGGCGAAGCAAGTGTCCCGGACTGATTGTCATACCGATACAGTTTAGGGGTAGTTATACCCTGCTCATTCAACAGAAATAGTTAAGCCACTCCCCACAAATGTATACCAATGAGCGCAAAAGACAGTTGAACAACCTACAAATTGGCAAAAGCGCGGCAAATTTGAAATTCTTCGTCCGCTAGCTCATCACTGTAGAACTGAACACGTTGCTCTTATAGAGGATTTAACACATACGACCAATAGAAACATTTTATTCAAATATTGCGTTCTTTTGTAGGAAGTGGCTATTTCTGTTGAATGAACAGAGTACACCACTGTTGTATTAATATATGTAAGTGGTAATGGTATTCCAATAACAAGCGTGGCTAACTTCAGTATAAACGAGAAGCTAGGCTAGGCGGGAACGTTGTTGTTGGATACTCCCGAAAGGCAGTTGTTTCAATAAACATTCATCATTGTAGACATATTTTGCCATTAAAGAATCCCTACAAGCAACGTGAAGTAAATAAAAACTTACTTTATGAGCCAATCGGACGTGATCCCTCAAAATATGTTGCGTCTCGAACAGTTTCAAACAGATACCACAACTCAAACTCAAAATCTTCCTGTGCAAGCTCAAGATGTGCATTTTCAGCTTAATTTTGGTCGGTAAGCTATCGGCACAGAACTGACATATGAACGAATTCCAATGATCCTGTTTGTGGACGCGCAAATCCTCCTTACTCCTCAAAATATTCCCGCAAGAGCAAAACAGATGGCAGTTCGGGTGCGTGAATCGAATATGCGACACGATCTCGCATTTGCTCTGGAATTTCTGGTTGCATATCTCGCAGACGTATTCCGAGTGGTAATTGATGAGATGCTTCGTTAGACTCTGGCGATCTTTGAATATCCGAGAGCACGTCTTGCAGCGCGTCAGGAGATCTTTCTGGAGGCGGGGGCGGCAGTTCTTCTTGTGCTTTTTGAGGAGATTCTTCTTGTGGAATCCTTTGAGGCATTTAGGACATTTGAATTCGCCGTTGTTTTGAGGCGGGGTGTAGTTGGTTATGATGTTCGTGTAGAGGTTGGACGACGAATCGATTTCTTTGGGTAAGTTTTGCGCCTTTTTCGACTGGAATGAAAGAAAAACAGGGGAAAATTAGACCTAAACCCCAACTTTCCAGCATGTTTTGTGTCCCCTCTCCTCCGCCAAAAGCCAAGAAATACTGGTGGGGGAAATTTAAAGGAAAACGAAATGACAGAAATTGTTTCAGGTTAACAGTAAACAAACCAATAAGTACAGATAAGCGGTTTCAAACACACAGGCGATCCCCACAAATTACCCCCTTCGATGCGAAAGTGCGTGCAATTCCCTGGTCTAGCTGCGCAAGCAAGGAAATGGTACGGACTGTCTGCCTAGTTATAGCTTAAAACCGCATGTCTCTGCCATTAGAATTTTTTCAAACGTTTCAGATGATCGATGGTGCGATCTTTCTTTTCCTTGCTTTCCTTCTTTGACTGAAGAGAGATGAGAATAGAATTATAATTTTGCCGTATTGTACAATGCTAATGTCTTTTTCCGAGGTAAAGTGTCACGAAATCACAGCAATAATTAATAATAAATCTAACAGCGCAAACTCTGTCTCTACCCCCGGGATATAAATGGCGAAAGATAAGGATAAAACATCGAAACAACAATAAGCCGTAAACAAAACATAATTTTGCCGCGTTTCTCACCACTCCCGATAGATGACGTTTGTGCATCGTCAAAAAACTTTACGTGCAACCTTCGTATATGGCTAAATTCGCGACACGAAGTTCGTTTACAAAGTTCCGAAGCCTTCAGGTTTGGCCTTAATTTACGACACAAGTAGAGATCGTCCGTGTCGCGAAACAGCGTGGTAGATGTGTTACAGTGAAGACAGTCGTTTCGATTTTTGATTATTGCCGTTCTTCAACATAGGAGGAGTATTCAAATTTCAAATTGCAATTTGAGTTTAGCGCCAAATTAAGGACGAAAAATCGACAATATCGTCTAATTCACGGTACTCTGACAAGTATTCAAGTGTGTATGAAGCGGAAATGCATCGAAACATAGAAAGCGTCATCACAAAATGTTAAAAAAACAAAAAAAAAAGGGAAAAGAAATCTTGAAACCGTCAGAAATGATGGTTTGGTACGAAAACGTTGTCAACTGTAAACGTGTACAGTTTTCAAAGATGGCCGTGGAAATATCGATCATCATCATTTTTCCCAATTATTGTTGATGCTTATGTTCAAAACCGGCTGACAAAGGATGATGTATATTCACAATTTATGAAAGAAATGCAAGGAGTTTTATAATGAGTTTCTGCCTTGTTATAAAAAAAGAAAGCAATTTTGGGAAATAAATTTATTTTAAGAACCGCAAAGCATTTGTGACATGTTAACTGTCATCTCTGACATTACCATTATCATCTCTAACGTTTCCACTATTGTTTTTGACATTTCCACTATTATTTCTGATATTTCCACTGTCATTTCTGACAATTCTACTGTTTTTCTCTTATCTATTTTTTTAATTTTATTATGCGTATTATTATTTTCTTTTATAAACATTTGCCTTCATTTTTCAATCACATTTACTGTGCTAAACATATGACCTGAATTTTACTGGCGTTTACGTTTCTACGTTTAACTAATTAACATCCTAGTTTACAGCACACGAAGTCAGATGTTCTCTCAATGCTCCTTACGTAACTTTAATATATAAAAAATAATTACGACTTTCCTGTGATAGTAGGAATATTGGTAGTACTACGGTGTCGGTATTCCTGAACATTGTAACATCACGGATAGAGAAACGTCGATATGAAATCGTGACATAGGATACAATCCGACGTTTCTTTTTTTTAAAGAGGGAAACGGAAAGAAGGGGTCGAGGGGAAAGGTGCAAGGAGGGGACAGACCTAACGAAATTAAGAGCACAAATGTTTTTATTTTGCCAAGTGTCAATATGTAATATCGACTTATCGCTGTTCATATCATCACCATTTCAGGAGCACTAAAAGTACTAGAGTTTCAGTATTCCTGAAAATTTACATTTTTTCCCCTAAATTATAAACATTCGCCTTCATTTTTCAATCACATGTCGGCAGTATGATATGATTTACAGTCCGCACGACTAAACTTTGGATCGCGTTCAAAGGAGGCGGAAGAAAGAAAACAAACACGACCCACTTTACCTTGCTAAACATATGACCTGAATTTTACTAGCGTTTACGTTTCTATGTTTAACTAATTAACATCCTAGTTTACAGCGCAAAAAGTCAGAGGTGCTCTAAATATTACTTGCTAAACTTTAATATATATAAAAAAATCATTACGGTTTTTGTGATAGTAGGTATATGGACCGCACTACAATGTCAGGAATCCTGAAGATTGTCACATCAGGGATAGTGAAATTTCAATATGAAATCGTGATATAGGGTAGAATCCGAAGTTTCTTCTTGCAAGAAGGAAACGGAAAGAACGGATCAAAGCGAAAGGTGTGAGGAGGTGGACAGACATAACGAAATTAAGAATAGCAAATATTATTTTTAAATTTTGACACGTGTCAGTATGTGATATCGACTTCTCGCTGTTCATATCATCACCACTTCCAGGAACACTAAAAGTACTAAAGGTTTCAGTATTCCTGAAAATTTACATTTTTTCCCTAAATTATAAACATGCGCCTTCATTCACATGTCAACAATGTGATATGATTTACTGCTCGCATGAGTAAACCTTGGATCGCATTCAAAAGAGGTGAAAGAAATAAAACAAATACGACCCACTTGACCTTGCTAAACATATGACCGAATTTTACTAGCGTTTATGTTTCTACGTTTAACTAATTAATATCTTAGTTTATTGCAAATGAAGTCAGAGATTCTCTAAATGTTCCTTACGTAACTTTAATATTAAAAAAAATAATAATAATAATTACGGCCATCCTGTGATAGAAGGAATATTGAAAGCACTATGGTGTCAGTATTCCTGAAGATTGTAACATCGCCAATAGCGAAACGTCGATATGATATAGTGACACGATAGAATTCGAAGAGTTTCTTCTTGCAAGAGGGAAACAGAAAGAAAGGGTCAAAGGGTAAGGCGCGAGGAGGGGGACAGACTTAAGGAAATTAAGAATAGCAAATATTATTTTTAAATTTTGACACGAGTCAGTATAAGATATCGACGTTTCTTTGTTCATATCATCACCGCCTCCAGGAATATTAAAAGCACTAGAGTTGCAGTATTCCTGAAGAATTACATTTCTTTCCCTAAATTATAAATATTCGCTTTCATTTTTCAATCATATATCGGCAGTATGATATAATTTGCAGCTCGCATGACTAGACCTTGGATCGGATTCAAAGGAGGTGAAAGAAATAACATAAACACGGCGCACTTTACCTTGCTAAACATATGACCCGAATTTTACTGGCGTTTACATTACTATGTCGTAATTAACATCCTAGTTTACCGTATACGAGGTCGCAGGTTCTCGAAATGCTCCTTGCGAAACTTTAATATTAAAAAATAATAATTACGGCTTTCTTGTGATAGTAGGAATATTGAAGGCACTACGGTGCCAGTATTCCTGAACAGTATAACACGGGCAGCGAAACATCGGTATAAAATAGTGACACACTGTAGAATCCGAAAAAATACAGGAAATATAGGAAATTTACCTCCGAAATTTTCCCATCATGATCCATCTTCTCGTTCTCATCTTCTGGATCGGAAATGTCCTCGCTAAACGAATCCTTCTGTTCCTGCTTGAGCAATTCTTGCCGCATGAAGCTCTGCTTGACCGATTGGAAATCGAAACCTTGAAATTTCTGCTTCATAAAGTCCTCGTACTCGTTCGTCGGATCCGGCTTGGAATTGAACAGCTTGGCGCTGTGTATCTTACTGAAATGCTGCGCCAGATGGTATTTCGAAGCGCTCGTTTTGTGACACAATTGGCAAGTGATGCTCGGATGCCCTTTGTGCAATCGATTGACGTGTTTCCACAAGTGCGAATTCCTACCGTAGAACTTATTACAGAGATCACAATGAAAGATTTGATGCTGAGAACGGCGGTGCGCGCTGAACTCTTTAAAATCGTCAAAGGCACCTTGCGAACATTCCGTGCACGCGTACATTTTCGGCGAACTCTCCGAGTTCGGGTTAACTTCGATATAATCGCTGGGATCGAAGATTTTCGATTGTTTCCTACAATAATGAAGGATAAAATCGTGGACTACGATGTGATTTTCGACCGTTTTCGAGTTATCGTCACCGTATCGACAGATTTTGCAGATGTACTTGGCCGAAGTGACGAGGGGATGTTGTTTGATGCACGTTTCGAGATGGGACGATAGGGCTACGCAGGAAGTGCAGATTTGCGTGCACAAACCGCAAGTAAGTGACGCTTGTTTCGCGTGTTTGACTCGAAGATGGGTGAAGAGATCCGTTTTGTTGGTTAGAAGAGCCGGACATGCTGAGCAGGCGTAACTTGGTTGTAATTTTGGAGGGTCTTCGGGTAAGTCGAGGATTGGAGGTGGCTCTGAAAATTAAATTTGTGTAAATTCTTTTAACCGACTTCCAAACAGGTGGAGGTTATCAATTCGTCAAATGTGTTCGTTTTTATGTTTGTTTGCGCATAACTACTCAATGATCGGGTTGACCGATTTCAATGATTTTGGATGCGTTTGATAGAGGGTGCATCCTAGATGGTCCGATATCGTCGTGGGCCAGTACGAGTCTGGGGCAAACAGCGGTAAATACGAAGTAAGTTACGGCAGCCTACATATACACAGAACTACTCGCATACAGCATCCATTTAGTACTGACTAGAGTGGAAAGTCGGTGATGCTGTCGTAACTTATTTCGTAGTTGTATGTTGTTACCGCTGTTTGTCCAGACTAGCCGGTACCGAGCTAGAGCTGGATTGTTAACAATGTTGATGAATGCAAGCAAAATAATAGAAAGCATGAAATAAACATGTTTTAGTTTCTTTCCTTCCTTTAGTTTCAAATTGTAAACTGCAAGTCCCAAAGATACTTCAAAAAAAAAATCAATCTGAGCTGTTAACTCCCTTCCCTTCCTCGGCGCCAAACCGTAAATACTTCAATTTTGATTTATGCAAAAATTGCATTTTTTCCTTCTTTATGTGGGGTTGAACAGCTTGTTTTAGGGGATTTCCCTATGCAATATGTTCTTTATCTTTTTCCAAAATTTACCTGAGATTTCGTTTTTATTTTTTAAATCCGCAATCTTCACCAAATTCGGTATTTTCTTCTTCTTTTCCATGACAGGTTCTGAGGCGAGGATTTGTGCCATATCGATTCCGTGCGTTTCGAACACGTGGGCAGCCAACAGCGCCGGCGTTGGAAATTGGGCTTCGCACAGTAAGCAAACTTGCGGTAAGGTTTGAAAGGGAGGATGCGCCTGAAACAATGTGCGTAAAAATTCGATTCAAATTCGACAGTGTTGGTAACCATCTTCAAGAACACGTTCTTCTTTAATTAGAATATTTAGCTTTTTTTCTCTGTATTATGATTAAGGTAAGGATCACGAAAGAAGAAGGGCAATTAACCTGTTAAATTAAGTCAAATGCGGTTGAAGATGGTCTTTGTTTGGCACCGAAACGCGTAATGGTTGTGTGTATACAGGCTAGCTCACGACCAGCGCGTCGGACTATAGCTCCCAAAACTAATAATCTTTTTTTTTAAATTACTTTTGACAGGATGGTGTATGTTTATAAAGAGGATAATTAGAAAATATTGTCATTTAAACAGAGTCCGCAAAAAGGCGCTAAGTATGAAAGATATGTTTTTTTTTTTAAATGGAACACTATATGTTTTGCTTTTTTCGAATTGTATAGAAAAAATAAAGGTACTTCAATATTTCCTCTACCTATCATTTACCGTTCTCGAAGTATTTGAGGATTTTCGAAAAAGTAAGATATTTGGAAACACAAACTAATTGAAATTTTCAAATCATGCTCTTCAGCCCTGACTTGCTATGTCTTAGGTTACTTATTTTCAGGTATGTAATTTTACAATAATGTACAGGGTGATTCCATAGGCCGGGTTTATTTGTTTCAACTTCAATATTGTATAACTTTGTTATTTCAAATGGGACAGCGGTATATTTTTAAACTCGAAGAAACTCCTTTCCAAACTGTATTAGGTTTTCCTATACCTATTTCTTGTGGTTTCGAAGAAATTTGAAGGTATATTAAATTTTACTTAAGATTGAAATTAAATCGAAGCTGTTGAATCAGGAAATGCAATTTTTTAGCATTGGAAAAGGGCAAACAATAGGTATAGGGAACTCACCTTTATTTTTCCTATACACTTAAAAAAAAGCAAAAAATTTATACTGTTCCATTTAAAGAAAAACATAACTTTGATACCTAGCGCTTTTTTGGGGCGCCCTGTATAAATGACAATATTTTCTATGGCCTTTATAAACATACATCAAAAGGGAAATTAAAAAAATATATATTAGTTTGACAGCTACAGTCCGACGCGCTAGTCGTGAGCCACTCTGTATACAATGTGTCCCAGGATTGTGATATTACAAGAGGTGCGATAGACTACAAAATTTTTGAATTTGGTTTTAACATTGCGGGATTAAATTCTGCTGGATATGAATAGAATTTTAAGAATATATTCAGTCTTTTTTTTTGAAAAAACAAGTCGGCTTTGACAGTGAAAAAGCGAAAATTATTTCCTTTTTAGGTAAAGCACCGTTTCTGTTTATGATACGACAAAACGTTGCTGAGAAAAGTTGTTTGCTCCTTCACACGCCCATGCTGCCGTAACAGAGAGAGTGAGATGGACCTATTCGTTATAAGGCGGAAATGCTGATAAGCTGACTACATTTACGTACGCTAGAAAGGGATGGAAATATTGCTCACTCGTAATTTCTTACTACTCCTGTACGAAGAAACGCCACTGCTGTACAAAAATACGGTGTGATAAATAGAAATCGAGTGGTTTGTGGGATGACGCAGTAGTCCAGGTAAAGTCTTTGAGCGCTGCGCAGTGAACTAGTCGTTGATTGCTTATAACCACCGCATAAACGATTAATAATATGTACCAGCTTCTTAACAAATTCTACCGTTAAGCAACATGTGTGTGAGTACGAGGGTTGATCGACAAGTTTCCGGAATCGCTGCTAGGGAGTTACTAGTTTTCCAAATTCTTTATGTCGTTGTGTTGGCAACTCTTTCATATCAATTGACTACAAGCATTAAATCGGTCTGTCAAATAGTCTGGTTTTGACAAGTATTAAAGTCAGTGGCGTAGCGTAGTGGGGGCGGTACTTTTAGGGGGACGACAAAATTTCACAATAAATAATAATATATACATGACTTTTTATTTGTAACCTGTACAATACACAATAATGATAATTGTCCTTGTCAAAAAGTTCTTTAGAATTACTGTGTACCCATATTTTAGTCTTTTAAATTAAAATACCTACATAGGGGGAGGAGGGGATTTTCTTCCGCCCCGGCCGACTGACATCCACGCTGCGCCACTGATTAAAGTCTCCTTTTTGTGTGTGTATCAATTTTGGATAAAAACGAAGTTTTAACGTACGAAATTGTGGAAAACATCATGGTCTAGGTAGATCGCCGAATAAAAGTGCGCGAAATTGGGGTAGTCGTGGGCATCTCTTATGAACGAATGGTTCGTATTTTACTTGAACGAATTGCGTTTAAACAAAGCTTTCTGCAAGATGGGTGCCACATTTGCTCAATTCGGAGCAAAACGTGTTTGAACTCGAACCTCAGCCGATTGTTTGGAAGTGTTTGCGAAGAGTTCAACGGATTTTAAGAGACGATTCGTGACCATGGATGAGACCTGGATTCATCACAACACACCGGAAACAAAAATGCGATCACAACAGTGGATTGCACGGCGGTGAATCGGTTTCGAAGAAGGCAAAGACCATTCACCCAGCTGGAAAGGTGATGCCATCGGTTTCTTTTGGGACGCAAAAGGAATTTTGCTAATCGATTTTGTCTAAAAAGGCAAAACTGTTACGGACCAATATTAACACAACAGTTTTGGACAAATTGAAAGCAGCAATTCAGGAAAAATGCCCGGAAATGGTTAAGGAGAAAAGTGTTGTTTCAGCACAATGCGCCCGGCTTATTCAAGTGCAATCGTTCAGCAAAAATGGACAGAATTGAAGTTCGAAATCCTGATTTGGCTCCATCAGAGTTCAACCTCTTCTTAAAAGTCAAAACATTTCTGGATGGAAATAGATTTTGGTCGAATGAAGAACTGATAGAGGCTGGTAAACGATTATTTTGGAAACCTCGAAGAAAGTTATTTCCGGGAGGAAATCGAGAAGCTAGTGGAACGTTGGACCAAGTGTGTTGAGCTTCGAGGGGATTATATTGAAAAACAAAATATAACTTTAATCCGTCTTATTTTGCTTTCATTGTCATTCCGGAAACTTTTCAATCTACCCTCGTAGCTGTTATTTTGGTAAACTTAGCGACAGTTAGGACAAATCAAAATCATGTCGAAATGAGGGAGAAAAAATTATAGATAAAAACAATTTAAACGTGAACTCACATTTTCATGTATTTGTTCCCGCCTATCATTTAACATCCTATCACCTGCAATCCCGTTAGTTTCCGGAACGTTCGTGTGCTCCTGGTTCCACTTATTAAAAATAGGTACGTCTTCTATACTTTTATTACTGATTTTCTTAGGCTGTTTATTTTTCCTCCGACTACCGATGTCGAATTTACATATTTTCGTTCGATAAGGCAAAATTTCATCACATTTTCTTTTCTGACTGATCCTCTGCGTGATCTCATTAATCAGCTTGTTCTCTTGATTGTCGAAATACTGTTTGTTCGCTAGAAAACTATCGATGTCTATCCTTAGGGAATTTCTGACTTCCTCCCTACCGTTGGCGAATACTACCTTGTTACACGCTGTGGCATCTTCGTTTTCGGAATTCGATTCATCGTCGATATCGTAATTAACCAAAATCGTCCGCTGTTTCGTTTGCGTCGATCGCTGCGGTAAGTATTTTAGGTAATCATTATCGCCGAGAGTCCTTTGCGCTTCTTCTAATATCTTTGGAAAGTTTGTTATCGAGTCCTTGTACGAATCTAAAAAGCTCTGCTCATCGGTTTGTATACCTTTTTCAGTCTTTGGAAGGGTGGTCTCGACGGTAGTAGTGCCTTTATCGAATTTTCGCTTGCTTTTCAAGCAAGATTCGTGGATGTCGTACTGCGATTCTAATATGATTAGATTTTCGAGGCAGATCTTGATGAAATCGTAGAAATTTTCCACTTTTTCAACGCACTCTTTGCAGATCGTTTCGGGTAGAAGACAATGCTGCGAAATCTGAAATAAATATGATAAATTCAATTTATTGACGATTCTGAGTCAGTTATTATAACCAGAGCTGCGCATTATATGTACAAGGTGCGTCCCAAAAGTCATGAAATATATATTTTTTGGATGGAAGAAAAGGTGATAGGATAATAATATTAGAGGAAGTTATTAAGCATATATTGAAGTATTAAACAAAAAATTATGATCGATAAACATTAAAAAATGGCGGCGCCGGAACCATTCTCGCGAGGCATGTTGAATAGTGTAACTGTTGCAAATTTGAATTCGGAATACTATTTTAAAAATTGTTTTTTGTGTAATTGGCCAGTATTTGAAGTAAAATATTCAATTTTCGTCCAATCATTTGTTAATAACTAATATTTAAATGTACTTATAGAAAATCCTATACGTATTTCACTGCAAAATGTTACTTTAAAGATATGGTCAAAATTGTGTTATAGATATGAACAAATTGATAATTTTTTACCATTAATCTGATATCCCACCACCATAAGCCTACCCTTCCGTGTTCAGATATTCTTCCTCTTTTGTCGCATCTCCTAAAGATAGCTTGGTGTGCCTGATCCGTTTAGCATCGGCTTCAATACAAAACTTTTATGATTGGACCCCAATATCGATCTCCAACACTTTCATGATTCGTAAAATATATGTCAGACCATCATTAAAATTGTACACAGCAATATCAGTCGCTATATTTAAGACTTTTTTGCCACTTGAGTAAGATTTTGGAGCCAAATTCCACAGTAGCATTGAAACTTTCGTTGGTATTTTGCGCGTAGCCTCCCAAGCAACGATTTAGCAACTCGTCTCCGTTCAGTTCCTCACAAATCACTTTGATGGCTTCAAAAACTCCCTCAGAAAGTTGCGGCTTATGATGGAAGGTGTTTAAGGAAGCCGTACCTTTCCGGCGCGGGTATAGTTTTGCGTCACTCATTGTAACTTATAAAATACTCCGAGATTAGAAATATACTGTTACAAATCACCGCTACACACAAAAGCTGTCAAGCGAAGAAATTATGTCCTTTTTGTACATGTGCTGACGCTACACTAACGTACTTTTCACTTCTGAACTAAACACGGAAGTGCTTCTAACTGAGCATAAACTTCTAACTATCTCTGTTAGTAAGTTTGGAGGGTAGAAAGATATATGAGTGACTTGGTTATACTTTTTAAGATAGTAAATAACTTGTACGATTGTTCAACTTTGTTACAAAAATTGAATTTTTGTGTTCCTAGACCCAATTGCAGACTATCTAATACTTTCTATTCTGAAAGCCAACTTAAAAATCTGGGGCCAAATTCTCCTCTTTACAGAGCCACACAATTCAATAATCTGTCAGGCAGTGTGGATATATTTCCTTTGTCCCTTACGCAATATAAGGGGCCGTAGCCCGAAGAGTCTCACTACTATAGCCTTCTCTTCTCTTTTCTTTTTGATTGTTTTGTAAATTTGTTTAAATTTAGAATCACATTTTGTGGATTGTTTTTATTTTTATTTATATAGTGCTAATAGTATTGTAACTTTCGCGTAAGCCTTTATGGGGTATCCTGTTAGCTTCTCTGTTAAATAAATAAATAAATAAATAAAGGAGTTAGAAATCAAAATCGTGGGAAGAGCATGAAATTTCAAGGAAAAAAAAATTGTTGCAGGCAATAAACTTTTTGTCCTATATTCTAGAAGGTTCTCAAAGCATCTATTAAGCCAATAAAAAGCCGATTTTCTGAAACATTTACAGTAGTGTTACCCTTTAAAGGTGGTTCCCGTTGGGGCCTTCGAAGGGACGTACCGGAAGTCGGTAAAAAAAATGTATAGATGCTCCTGGAGAGTACTTTAGAAATTACTAACACTTTGTACCGATACAGCTAATAAATCGTTTTTATTTAATATATTTCATGACTGTCGAGGCGCACCCTGTACATGGGGTGATTCATCACATCGTATCGTATGCGCACCAGCATCGACGGTGACCTGCCAGATTTGGAGTACATTTGAAGTTTTAAAACCTTACAAACTTATATCGGATTTTTTACAACTTATGCGTTAAATCAAAGAAGAACAAAGTTCAAACGAAATTTCTAAAAAAAAATAAAAGTCGTAATTAATTTTTGAAGTTTTGCAAGGAACCGACTGGGAACTCCTGAAAGGACGTAGTCAAGTCAACTGTTTTTTTATGTAGACGACGAACAGTTGCAAAATTCGACCCAATTTTTAGCAAGGTCAAGTGGATACGAGGAAAGATCATGTTGGTTTAATTCGATTCGCTTTCGAAAGGCGAGGGACGACTGAGGGGAAGGGAATGTTTATAGAGCTGGCCAATGCATTCGATTTCGTTGGGCACGACGGACTTATTGTTAAGACGATCCGGTCTGGTAGCAACGCAAAGTTGGCAAGATTGGTAATATCGTATCTAAACGGGCCATCGTTTACCATCAATATTGGGAACCATCTTTCCACTTAGAGCATGATGAGAACTGGAGTTCTACAGAGATCCGGGTCCGGTGCCCTGTTTGTTATGCTTTTTCAAAAATATTCATGTTCGACCTGCCGCGGGCTCCGGATGGACAGCTAGCTAGGTATTTATACATCATTCACAGGTTGATCGTCTAACCAATAGACGTCTTTAGGACGCCATCGACAGACTCCAGAATTTGACCAGCAGATGGAGACCGCAAATTACAGCGGGCAAGTGACTGGCGGCCAGGTTCACATGCTGAACAAACCTCCAAGACGACATTATCCTCATTGGTGGTATCCGCCTTCCATGGAGTTCGATGGCAAGATATCCCAGGGAAAATACTGGATCCAAGGCTAACACTCCAGCTTCACTTTAAACATGGCCTAGAGAAATTAGGAATCGCATGGTAGATCGTACTGCCTTTGATCTGTCGCAGCTCTGGCCTAAACCTTCAAACTAAGCTTATTGTCTACAAGGTGTTCCTTTTCCTTTGGATTATCTTGGCATATGAAGTACTGACATCATTCTTTACCGCGAAGAACGACAACGGATTGGTGGTGGCATAAAATAAGGTCCTTTGATGACTGTAGCTGGCAACAGCTGGATTGTTCGGGATCCCCACTAAATGAAGATCAATTCTCTACCCTTAGAAATTACAGTTTAGAACTGTCCAAGTCAACTCGTGAGAGGCTCGACACTGTGGACAATTGAGTGGTGAGCTGCTTCATACTGCTAGATCCGGACCATCCCTCACGTAAGAATGATCTGAGGTGGGGGATGAAATCTACCTCACATCATTGTGACGTTGATCCAAGATGATGGTAACTGCTGGGAGGTCCACTTTGGATATTGGTTGTTGAAGCAATCCCTCAACTTTAAGATTGCAACTGACATCGTCTACGGATCCACCAAAGAGGTCCCGTCCCATTCCTCCACGTGGTGCGATACAAGCCGTGTAATAAATTACTAAGGTGCCATTGGAATACATTTTCCGGCCTCGCGTGTTTCTCAGACCAGCCTCGAATTAGTCCATTAATTCACTGCTTGACTAGCTGTTCAACAAAGGAAAAAAGACAACAATCTCCTGGTCCCTGCAATTTCTTTTGGCGTTAATATCGGCACATATTTCCACAGCATGAACTTTCACTTCAAATATGCTGGGATAACTTCAAAACTGACTCAAAATATCTGGTCCGAGGTCCATCTAATCCTGCCTGTCTTTCTTCAATAGGTTTAGACAAGGCGCGTAATAGATGACAAAGAGGCCACTTGAATACATTTTTTCGGCTTCGCGTGTTCCACAGGATAGTTTTGAATTGGTCCATTAATTCAGAGCCAGAATAGATGTTCGACTAACAGGAAAAAATGAGTATCTTCTGGTCCCTGCAATTTCCTTTGAGGTTAATATCAGCACATATTTGTACAGCATAAACTTTCACTTCGAATAAGCTGGGATAACTTCAAAATTGACTTGGAGTATCTGGTCTAGAGTCCATCTAATCCTGTCCATCTTTCTTCAATAGTCCCAAATTGGTCCATTAATTTAGTACCTGAATGGCTGTTCGACTAACAAGAAAAACCGACAATCTCCTGGTACCTGCAATTTCTTTTGAGGTTAAAATCAGCACATATTTCTACAACGCAAACTTTCGCTTGGAATACGGTGGGGTAATTTCCCATTGAGTCCAGTTATTTAGTTCAAGGTCCATGTACTCCTCTCTCTGCTCCTGTAGAATTCTTCGATTGCCTTCTACTTCGGCACCAGCTGGTGTCTGTTATAAAAGCGTCTTGTCCCACTTATCTAGAGCATTTATTTTCTCACATGTTTCGCAGATCAGCCCTGAATTGGTCCATTAATTCGGTACCTAAATTGCTGCTTGATTATCAGAAAAAATGATGATCTCCTGGTCTCTGTAGTTTCCTTTGAGGTTAATATCAGCACATATTTCTACAGCATAAACTTTCACTTGGAATATATATAGGTGTCTTTGCCCTATGTTTCGCTTCCGTAGTGTGGGGATTCCCGTTCTATTTTACTATTCTTCGATGAATTATTTCCACTTCCTCTTGTCATATGCCAGTTCATTTGCATGTCTTGGTGTGTTCCCTTTCCTATTTAAGACCACATAAATGCATCTGTTGTATGATTGCCTTGGTCTTCCTATTCTCCCTTAGAATATACTGTGATAATTTCAAATTGATTTGGAGTACCTGGTCCGAGGTCCACGTAATCTTGCCTCTCTTTCTTCAGCAGTCCTAGATACATTTTTGTATTACTTTATTCATGCTCTGAGAAGGCTTTCAGTAGAATCATCCCACTAGTCGCTCGTTTAATTCGACTGTATAGGGAGGTTATTCTCAAAGTTGTACTTCCGTGTTATTCGATCCCTAGGCTGTGCCAGGTGGTTGGGACCAAATGGATACCATATTAGCAGTTCCAAATCGAAGTTCAATCCTTGAGAAACAAGGTAGGCTCCTATCTTCAGGATATCCTTAGAGCATGGTCATTGACATGTAAACAATAGATCGGTACATGGTGGCAATCAATTGTAGAGCTAAACGTATGAAGAAATGTGTAAGTGTAGATACATAAATTGTAAGGAGTGCATCTCGTTTGTTGAAATTGTCACTGCTCGAAACAACTACGATACATTTTCTCTGCAAATTTAATCAAAATCTACCTAAAGCTACCGGGGATGTTATCAGGTAAATGGGTACAAAGAAACTCACCACTATCGGAAGACAGGTTTCCAGTTTTATTTTGAACCCCTCTGTTTTGAATATGTTCAGGTGGTTATCAGTAGACTTCCCACATATTCTGCACAGCTTCGTTTCCATCTTCGGGCATTTTCCACTTGGATCTTACATGGTCTTCGCGGAAACAAAAGATAACACTGCGTTATAGACACCTGCTGTACATCATCGTGCTCCCCTTGTACATTTATTGTGCACCACGAGAATAACTTCTTCCTCGCACCGAAACGATCTTTATCCACGTTGTTGGATTTTCCTCCGAATGGTCCGTGATGCGATCATTTCTTTCGCGGTCAAACCCGCGACGCGATGCACTGAAAAATCCCGGTCAGATTTTTGCGTGCAAATTAAAAATATGCCATAAAACCACAAACAATACCGCCATTTTAATTTGCGATTCTTTTGGGTGCGAGTATAGCCAACTCAAAATGCTCCCAAGGGCACCAAACGGTTTGATTTGGGTTCGTATGATTTAAATATCTTTTGAGGCACGAGCGGTTTTTATTTTTTCTTTTTCATGAAAATATTGCCGTACGAATAAATTCAGACTTTGCTTTTTCTGTTATACACCGTCGACCCAAAATTTCGAATAGGCACATTTGCAAATTCTAATTTTAAATAAAATCGCCTTCTTTGTAGCTAACAGGTTAGAATTACAAGTAGGATCCCGTGATCTAATCCCAACAATTATAAAATCGTTTTATTTTATAACATTGAATAATTCTTAACATATTACATCGCCATCTATGTTTCAAAACTTTTTTGTAGGATCCTCTCATATTCACAGTTCCCTGTAAATCCACTTTTTCAACGCTTCCGACTATTGTAGGAAATTTAATAAAATCACTACCCAGTAAATTACTTAAAAAAACTTATGAAAAATCTCATTTAAATTATCAAGGACATATAAGTAATATCGGCAATTTTGTTAATAAATATTTATATAAAAAATTAATTTGTTCAAGCTGATTGGTCGATAATACAAGTTCCTATATAGACAACCATGTTGATTATTACTATAGTTTTCTATAATTTAAATTTACTATCAAGAGGGCGACTTTAGTATTAGTATGAACTAGTAGTCAACGGCTGCCACCATAATAAAAAAGTAGCAGTAATTTGGAGGATACAAATCTTAAAGAACATATATTCTTTTTAATAATACCATTAACATGCTGAAAGTGACATTATACCATATCGGCAAATTCCTCATCACACAATTGTTCAAAAATAAAATTCGGGGACACGTATTTCACCAGTAGAGAGATATCAACAATTCCTGTCCATCACGTGACTACCAAATTAGGCAACCCAAATAGCAGCAGTTGGTAGTACACTATTGCTTTATGTAAAATAACGCTGACAGTGGCGTATCAATGTTTTTATTATGGTGCGCATTTTTAAACTAATAAGGAATTGTTTTTACTTTTTTATTTACTTTTGACTTTATCGCTGGACAGATCGTAAGTTTATATTCTATGTCTCTCTCAATTTGAGATAGATAAGTTTAATAATTGCCACAATTTATGTATTCAGTTAGTCTAACAGCTAACAGTTGTTACATTAAGAGAACAGTAAATAAATTCTGTCAAATTACAATGAAGTTCAAAGTGTGATCTATTCTGTTCTATACATAATTGTATGCTCCTTTTGAAATTGTCAAATACTTTTCTCAAATTTTCTACAGTGATATCATCGACTGCATGCCGTATAGTTGCTTGTAGTTCATCAATGTTATGTAAGCGTTGGTTATACACTTTGTTTTATAGATAACCAAAGAAATAAAAGTGTAGAGGTGTTAAATCCGGTGATCTTGCTGGCCATCTTCCATAACTAATAACACGATCATCATAAAATTATGGTAGGTATTCCGACGTATCGCATGTAGTATGAGATGTTGCTCCATCTTCCTTAAAATATCCTTCTGTAGATTCATCATCGTGCAAATATTCAATAAATGGGTGTAAAATAGTATTCCGATATCTATTAGCAGGTACTATCATTAAAAATAGAGGTCCCACAATTCGTCGTGCCACCCATATACTAATTTTAATAGGGTTTAAACTAGTTTTAATAAAAGTGTGTGGATTTTCCGTTCCCCATGTTCTATAATTCTAGCTATTTACGTAGCCGGATAAATGAAACCATGCCTCGTCTGACATAAATGTTTTGTCCAATACCCCGTTTTTGTTTAAATTTTCACTAAACCACTGAAAAAATTGAATACTTCCTTGACGGCCTCGTAGATATAACTTTTGTACCACTGACATTTTGTATGGATACATACGCAAAATCGTCTTCAAAACCTTTTGGCAGCTTCCATAGGAGGTACCTACAAAATAAGGAAACATTCGAATTCTTACATAAGTAATGAAATACGTTATCATACCTGCCTGAGCAGATAACTTGGGTAGAGATTTCGTAGGACTTTGCTCCATTCGATGTTCTACACTTAATACAGTTGACCTACCGCTAGATTTCCCTTTACAAATGCAATGCTTACTTTCAAAACGTTCCACATGTTTCATATAAAATATTTTCATTTGTAAATCTTTCCACGTATTGCTCAATATAAGACTGCAGTGAGTATGTCCAAATACCATCTTCATTTCGAGTACCGCTTTGAAAATGGGCAATCAGAATGAATGCGTCTTGTTCACTTGTCCACCTAAAATAATTATTTTTATTTTATGCCATATGATATTCTACTTAGCTTACTTTACGCAGAAATACGATGAAACGGCTGTATAGTGAAAAGTACAGTTCTATTACTTTGAATGTATGATAAAAATAATGGAGCGAAAACGTAAAGAATGACAGAAAAAATTACGAATAACGATTGTACGCCTACGTCAAATGCTAGTATGATCCTATTGATGTGGAAACACCATAAACCTATGGACACAAAAATCCCCGATTTAAAAAATTACTGGTCACGTGGTGGACAATCATTCTCGATAAGTTTGTACAAGGCAAGCATGATCAAACTCGTATAAACCGAAATATGCCGAAAGTAGTTGGAATAAGGTAGGAGTTCGTTCCATATTTAACCGGAAATATGTGATTTATTATGAATTTTGTAGGTATATGTTATGTTTGACAATGACAGCTTTCTTTTTCTAATTTGCAATGTTTGGAACGTGTTTTCTCGTAATATACAACACATTTCAGATTCATAATACATCGAACTCCTATCTCATCCTAGCACTTTTGTAATGTTAATAACCTTATTAAAAAGAATATCTGTTTTCTGAGATTTGCATCCTACAAATTAATCCTGTCTTTCGATGGTGGTGCCATCTATGGCCAACTAAATCCCAGGTTGCCAAAATTGTTAAAATAAAATTAATTCTATTTATAAAATCAATTTATTCAGACCTAGTACTGCGATTTCTTTGACCTACAATGAACTAAACTTCACATTTTCGACTTCATAGACTTTCTTTTAATTTTTTTATAATTTTCACCCATTTTTCTCTTTCGTATTTTTTTAGCGTTTAAAAATGCCACCCTTTGCTGTGTTTTCCCATTCTAAGCGATATTAAGACTTATTAGACTCTGATCAGTTTTTGCAAAGGCGAAGAACACTCTTCGAAATTAGCAGTTTAAAATTATTAAATTTTCATTCCGATTTTACAATATTTCAAACGATCGTACGAATTTGCACGTTCCCCTTTTATTCTGTTAATCGAACTGCCTTCGTGTAACGCGAACCTCTCGCATTTCTTTCATTTCAACGCAAATTCCGCTTCAATTTTGGCAGATAAATGGTCCCGAGAGGATTTAAATCGCGGCGGGCGTTCTGAGTGTTCTTTTATAATCAATTTGAGCATATCATCTGCCGAAATACGGCACTCCTTTGAAACGTTACTCTCGAAATATTCGAAGCGTTTAAAACGAAAAATTTAAGGGAGAAGCTTCTCTGTAACAGCACATATCGATGAAATTACTCAAGCGTTTGATGTTTAAAAAGCTTTAATGGGCGTAATAAGAATATCGCTTTCAAAAAATTACGCAGGGAAAATGGCCACTACAAATGAGAAGATTGGGCAATGAGCGGTAACAGACTACAATTACGAAATAAGTTACGACAGCATCGCCGACTCCTCACTCAGGTCAGTACTGAATCGATGCTGTATGCGAGTAGTTCTGTGTATATGTAGGCTGTCGTAACTTATTTCGTAATCACCGCTGTTTGCCCGGACTACAAATGAGACCTTTAATAAGAGGAGCTCGGAAAGTCGATTAATCCTCCAGTTGTTGATAAAATGCAGTAAAATATGCTGTTATGTTTTAAAAAATTTCGATATTTTTCTCAGAATAACTCCGGTATCTATTACAGATATATAAAATTGAAACGTTCAGATTTTGTTATGTTCCACACATACATTTTGTCCTGGGAGAAAATATGATCTCTTATCGGTTGTTTAGGTTTCGCCCAGGCCACTTTGGTTATTGTTTTCCTATTTACATGCTGCATGTTCTTGCGTGAAAGCTCACAATTCTCACGAAAATCTTAACCCCTTTTACCTTTGCTATTTTCAACCCCCTTTGATAATTAGGCCTACACGCACATCAAATCTTAAGAAGCATTATCGCTTGAACGCACTTACAGCGCAATGTGTTTTTTGCGAATTTGGTGCATTTTGGTTGGTACAGTTCTTGTGTAATTCTTGGATAGAATTCAGCCCCGCAAATTAGTGTACTCTATTAAAAGGGATTTAAACCAACTCTTTAAACTTGCGTTCTACATAAAAACGGAATTCTTTCCGGATTTGAAAAATACCACTGACTTGCTGTAAACATATTTTCCCGGCATCGCCCAAAGGAAAACTTTGACCACTCGACGACTCAACCGTCAGAAGCGATCGTTCAGTCAACGTAGGCTGTAATCCTCGTCGAAAAAGCCGTAATTCTGAACGTTAAAGTTCCGAAAACTCTTCAATGTTTAATTCAATTTATTCGTAACTTGGAAAACAAATTTCAAAAAATCGGCACTACAGAAGTTTTATCCTGATCAATTTTTGGTGAACGATTGCACTGGAATGAGCGGGGGTATTGTCGTGGTGAAACAACACTTCTTTCTTAACAATTTCCGGGCGTTGCTCCTGAATTGCTAGTTTCAATTTCTCCAAAAGTAGTGTGTAATATTGGCCAGTAACAGTTTTGCGTTTTTCAAAATAACCAATTCTGCTTCCTAGAAAACCGATTCCTTCATTCCTTCATCTTTCCAGCCAGGTGAATGGTCTTAGCCTTCTCTGGAACCAATTCACAGCGTGCAAAATCCACTGTTTTGATTGCATTTTTGTTTCCGCTGCGTAGTGATCAAACCTGGTCTCATCCACCGTCACGAATTATCTCTTGAAATCTGACGGATTCCTCGCAAACACTTCCAAACAATCGTCTGAGGTTTAAGCTCGAATGCGTTCTTTGCTCCGAATTGAGCAAATGCGGCACCCATCTTGCAGAAAGCTTTTTTAAACCAAAATCCTTTATGTAAAATACAAACTACTCGTTCATAAGAGATGCCCACCGCTTTCTCAATTTCACGCACTTTTATTCGGCGATCTGGCAAAACCATGTCATGAATATATTCCTGAATTTCTGGCGTGGTAGCCGTCCCCAACACGGTTCATCAATTAGACTATATGACAGGACGATTTAACATTTGCAGTAAATTAATATGAAAGAATTGCCAACACAACGACGTGAAGTATTTGGAAAAAGAGCAACCCTCCAGCAGCTGGAAACTTGTCAATCTATCCTCGTACTATCAAACGTTTTGCTTAAGTCGCATATATTGTACTTTACTTTGGATTAACCGGCAGGAGAAGACCCCTCGTATGCAAAAGATGGTAAGTACTACTTTTTGGCAAATGCTGATTTTGAGCTAAACGGGAAGTATGTGTCATGGCTTACTTGCACAATAAAAATCATATCGATGGTGCTTTCCCAAACGTAGATATAAGGAATTAAAATATCAAAACGTAGTAAATGCCAACTAACAGCTATGCAGTTTAACACGACCTAGCGAGAAGTTTAGAGCCGTGTTGTATTTCTTCCGTCAGAATAAGTTCTATTTTCGAATGAAATGGATATACCTGAAGATATACGTGAAGAGAAAAAGAAAAAGAACCGGCAATGTGCGAAAAGACACAAAACGTAATAAAAATTCTGGTAGTCGATACCAGACTTTGAAGGAAAAGCGACCAATACCTGGAAGAGTTTTTTGTGAAGAGGTAAGTAAAGACTATTATAGAAGGCTTATCTAGAAGTTTCGTTTCCTTTGGAAAGGTCAGCAAATACTGGCCGAATGGATTGTACCTACGTATTATACCAACATAGGTAACGTGCAGCTGTCACAACGCTTGTAAAGTTGTAAAAGCTGCTGCGAGGAAAAAATTGTTTGTGCAGTTTTGGAAATTGGCAGATTATGATGAGCAACAGGACTTTTTACGTTCCCTTATTTGACCAACTTTAATAAAACGTGGAGGACATGGAAATTACGATAATCCCAACCAGTGTAGACGATAATACTCACTTCAATATTTTCTATCACTTCCTGGAGACTCTGAAGCTCAGGTGTATAAAAGTACTTTGTGTCCAACTTTTGGGATTACACAAAGAAAATTGAGGAATACTGTCCTTTGGCATATCCTTTAAAGACAAACGAGGTGGAAAACGTTCTGCCAGAAACCAAATACTTTGGAAATAAAGATTGTTGATTTCATTGGGTGAAAATCTAGCAGAGAAAGTCATTGTGGTCGAGGACAAATTTCAAACTGCAGATATCTTTCTAAAGATTTGAATGTATGCAAACTACATAATGGCTTTCTTAAAAATGATGGCCCAAAACATATTAGATTAAAATAGTCCTCAGTGTGATGTATGTGTGCTGTCTTATAATTTACAAAAGCAGATGTATATTTCTGGACTGACTCATACTCAGATATACTGTAACAGGCGGTTTACTTGTATTAATCTGGGAATTAATTTTGAAGATGAAGGCAAAGGCTTTATGTAACAGCTGGGAGACGAGGATGTAACGAAATCGGCAGTTTTTTGTATGATTATGTTTCAGCACAGGTAAAAACTACAAAGCAAAAATTGGTTCTGGGGTCCGATAACTGCGGAGAGCAGGACAAGAATCAGGGAATTTTGGCTGTTTATATTACTCTGGTAGCCAAAGGGTATTTCGATGAAATAGTGCACAAGTTTCCACAATGTGTCCACACATTCTTGTCGTATGATCAGGACTTTGGATGTAAATAGAAAGCCATAAAAGGTCTTGAGCCTGAAATACAAATGGACTTGGTGCGTATAATGGCAAGTGCGCGATTGAGAAATCTGTCTGTAATTAAAGACACTACTAGATTTCTAAATTGGATGGAAATTGCTAAAAATACCTTAGTAACCTCCAACCTTAATATATCGCAGGCTGTTATGCTGAAAATCTCCAAGGACCGCTTAGGGCATATTTAAGTCAGATCGTCGTACTCAGATGTTGCGCAAAGGTAGTGCGTTTAAACAAAAGATTACACTACCAATTTGCCAAATTTTAACGTTGAACTGGTTGAACAGTGTAGTATAGTAATACTCGATTGGTTAATTACCATTAGAAAATTCGTCATTTATTACAATTCAATATATCAAAATTTACAGTAAATGCTGGCGTTATGGTCGTCAATTGACATTCGGTTTATTTTGGGGTTCTATTTAGACCTTTTCGACACCACGCCCACCACCTTTTGAGTATTTTATTACCCTACGGGTGTTAGCTTCTTATTTTATCTCCAGCCAGAGACGTTTAATCGGAGAAAAAAATGTAACTAAAAATAAAATTATTAATTATTATAAAAAGTATGGATTAAAAAATAGAAAACTCTGTAAACATACAGACACATACATTCAACACTTTCACATCACAAGAATTCCTAATAACCACTGTATATAAATATCCATGTGTTTCCTGTAAAATGTCTAAATTTGCACATATCACCTTCACCCTTATTTATAATAATTAACCCGGTCACGGTTTTTAGAAAACTTCTCACATTTAGATAAAATTGATTATTAACTTTCATCGTATTCTAGATTAGGATTCAACCAAGATATAATACGAGATATGTATGTAGGGCAACGTTAAAATCTGATTGTTAGCTAAAATGCGAGACATTGTTCGTGCTCAAAGCGCCAGAATGTTTCCGGTTCGCCTTCTGCGATTCCGATACCGATGCCTGAAAGTCTGCTTCGCTGAATTGTATTGAATATTCATCCTTCGATATTAAATTACCCCGTTACATTCCTTTGTGGAGTAAACATTTAGTACTGACAATGACAGTATACGTTAAAGCGCAGAAATTTAATTAATGCTGCATTAATTCCGGGTTTAATGTTAAACTTGTTTAGCATTCAAACTGAAATATGAAAATATATACGTCTGTATATAGAATACTATGTGCATATCAGATTTTATTAATGAAAAACGTTTTTTAAATTATAAATAAAATCATCTTCAAACGGTATTTTGCCGAATTATACGGTAATACAAAGAGCGAGCAGAATTTCGTTCAAAATTGGACTTTCTTCATTCAGGGCAAAAGTTTGGATTGCCATCGCGGCTTTATTTATGGATTATTCATGATTCCTGGCAATGCTACAAGAAATCGTTGAATTATATTGGTATATCTTATGTGATCTAATGGAGATTATTGGAAGGCGTTTTCTCGGGAGGTATACCTAACTCTTCACAAGTTTTGATGCTTCGATTTTCTTCCTCTTCTTCCTCTTCCTCTTTTTCCTCCTTTTCCTCTTCCTCCTCCTCTTCTGCCATCTCTTTTCCTTTACCTTCTTCTTCTTTATCCTCCTCCTCCTCCTCTTCTTTTTCTTCTTCTTCTTGTGTTTGCTCTTGCTCTTGTTGTTATTCTTCTTTCTTTGCTAAGAGTCACAGTCCGTCCAAGAAGCAAGAGGACTTCGGTGGCATGTCGCCGCGAATTCAAATTCCAATAGCAAGATAGCTACTCCTACGTATTTAGGTCATTCTCTTCATTTATTGTCTCCTATACCGATTTTTCTTCATATTTCTCTCCTTCACCAATTTTCTTCAGTCTTCTTCTATATCTAGTTGTTAGTTTAATCTCGGGTTCAATGAGGGAACAAAAACAACGGAAAACACATTAGAGAGAAACGTGAGACAAACCTAGTACAAAGCTGATGGTGGTGAGAACGGAGACGGTAGTGGGGAAGAACGAAAACAGAATAAGACAAAAGAAAAACAAAGCCAACTTTTCCATTCCTTTTCCATTCTTCTCATTTCCGTAATGGCATTATCCATGTTCATTTCTAAGTTCATTTTGTTCATGATTTATCTCATACTATCCTCGATTTGTCTTTTACCCCTTTTGTACACCTCCCTTATTCTTTTAATGACCACTTTTCTTTTTCTAATTTCCCTTTCTAACATTTCTACTTTCGTGCCTTGCATTTTTTTTTAAATTCTCTGTCCTCTTCATTAAGTTTAGTTTATCCCTGCTGAATATTATCAATTTTGTTCGATCGCGTTCAAAATATGTCTATATGATATATTTTGGCTCGCAGATTCCAAATCTATCATCATTGACGCTCTATATCTTACCGTCTATTTGGTAGAAACGCGTCTGTGCGATGCGTTTGAAATACACGTATCGGATAGATCTTGACGCGTGGATTCCAAATATGGCATTATGGACGTTGTAGCTCTAACCGCTACGGAGATATTGACGCTTCAAGTTTTACTACGCCCAATCGCGTTCAATCTTACATCAATCCACGCGTCTTAACGCGCTGATTTGAATGGTATCCAATTTGTGTAGAATATTTAAAAACATACATGACGAATTAATAACTTCTTCCTTTTTGGAAGTCGGCTAAAAATGGTTGCCAAGAGAATGCTGAAGGCAAAGTTCTTGAAATAGTCAAAATTGCAAACGCGTCTTTGCTCCTATGGGACTTAGAAAGTCCAATTCAATGTCAGTCGAGGCGCTTTGACCACCGGAACCCACCGGTTCAAGATTTCTGTTTACATTACTTTGACCGTTGTTTGGAAAATCGCAAGAAACCGTAAAAAGCAGCAAAAGTCGCAAAAAATTGCAAAATCGTACTACCATCGTGACTCCTATGGGGCTTGCGAAAACCTTTCGAATTTGGCACATTGCTTTCCAGTTGCTTTTGTCGAAATTTTTACTGTACATGTTCCTTGGTTTCTAAAGCCAACTTGATTCCCTTCGATGTTCTTATCACCTTCTACTGATCAGTCTCTCTAGTATTATTTTGGTAAATATTATGCCGACCGTTTATGTTAACGTTTTTGGCCTCCAGTTCTCACGCATGGCTAAACTACCCTTTTCCCGGAGCTTTATTATTGCACCTTTAACCTTTTATTGCGGAAGCCATCTTAGAATGTCAAATTAGCTCTGCGCATGTATCCGATGATCCACAAATTGGTTTTGTGCTGTGTTGGAACGACCCTTTGGTCTATTGTACTGAGAACTTAGTTAAATTTCTTAAAGAAAATGGCACCGGCCTAGCTCGTAATTAATGATATAAAAGGCATAAATTATAATAAATTATATTTATAAATTTTGAGAAATATTTAACATAAAATCAAGGTAATTACCTAGTGTTGTGTGTATGTGAGTGTAATTTCTTTTTCGATGATGGTTCTTCCTATATCTCCTCTCTTAACCTTCCTATACTCACGTCAAAATGAAAGACGTATACTATACTATATAAGTCGGTCTCACAGACCGTATGAGTGAGTATAGGAAGGTTAACTTCTATTCTTGATGCACCTTTAAATTCCATGGATCCTTCCCCTTGTTAGGTTCTATAATCTCCGGCATGGTCTTTTATTCACTGGTACTTCTTCTTAAAACCATTTTATTCCAAATATATTTATTGACTTATTTTTTGACTTATCTATCTTGTCAATTTTCTTCGTCGTTCACCAAACAAACTTTTCATTTCTTTTGGAAACGAGGACTACACCGCTTTATTTCTAAGTTGTCCACGAAACGAAAACTTTAATTCACCTTGACTCCAGTTCATCGAGGTATATCGCTGTTACAGAAACCTGTATTGAATGTCGATGTATCCTTGGTTATATCCAGTAATTTTTATGTATTCTTGTAATGTAAAAGTGTTGTATGTATGTGTTTGAATGTTAACAATGCTTTTCTGTCTATTAATCGATGCTTTTTATAATACTTAACAATTTTATTTCTAGTGATATTTATTTCTCCCATTAAACGTCTCTGGCTGGAGTTAAAATAGGAAGCTAACACCCGTAGGGTAATAAAATGCCGAAAAGGTGGTGGGCGAGGTGAAAAGGTATAAATAGAACCCCAAAATAAATCGAATATCAATTGAAGACCATCACCCCAACATTAATTGTGAATTTTGATATATTGAATTGTAATAAATGATGGAATTTAACCATTCGAGTATTACTATACTGCACTATACATGTCCCTTGGCTTCTAAAACCAACTTGATTTTCTGTGATGTTTTATCAACTTAACTTCGATCTTCATCTCTCTAGTATTACTTTGGTAAATATTATGATGGCCGTTTATGTTAATGTTATTGGTTTCCAGTTCTTACAATTGGTTAAATCACCCTTTTTCGCCCAGCTTTATTATTGCACCTTAAACTCCTTCTTGGGGGTGTAGAGGTGTACAGTTCCTTAGGAATTCGAAATTAGTGAACATCGTCACGGAAGAATGCGTTCCGAGTAAAACATTTTTATGACCATCGAACGTTTATCGAAATATAAACCACTAATAACCGTTTCTTAACGGACGACACTAAATAAATATGTACATTCCTCTCGGCGAGCGTTTCCCGCAATTACAATGCACATATCGTCCGTCCTTTTAAACTCGTCGTCTCCGCTCTTTACGTACATGTTATTCGACGACACGTAATTGATTGGTGTCATACGGCGAAACCTCACGAAAAGCCCATTCATATCGGT